>CAIGRR010412111.1:0-11102 GCA_903798365.1 Fraxinus sp. 1973-6204
AATTTTACATTTTTTAATAATAAAAATAACCAAAATCAAATAATTAAAATTAAAAACTCATTCGACCGTCTTATTTTTCTTCTCCATCCACTCCACACCCACACCCACACCCGCTCCCATCTCCACCCCAAATTTGTAAATCTGAAAAATCAACCTCTTTGAATCCTCGAATCCATGGCTTCGAAAACCTGTTGCCTAACTATGTAGATCTACGTAGGCCGGATTAGAGATTTGGACCTTAACAACCGATGAAAGATTTCAAAATGCGGTATCCAAAGAGCAAATCTATGCAGTCAAAATTGAAGATTTAGGCACTATTGGAAATGTAGGCATTTCGCCATTTCCATAAAAAGTTAAGTTTTCAAACGAACAAAGAGAACTCTTTAACATATAAGGGTTACGAAATCAATTTTCTGGCACTTCAATGCCACTTTCGAGAACTCCAAAAAATAGACTATCTTGACCAAAAAAAAGAAGAAGAGAAAAGAGATTGAAAATGGCTTGGGGAAATGGTTCATTTATCCACCCAGGAAATGTGAATGGCTATGGCTCCTAGATGTTCTTCTTATGGAGCGCGCGCACACACAAAAATATGTGTGATCGTGTGAAAAATACTATAGAATCAGAAATATATATTTAGAGCGATAGAATAAATGTTGGTAAAAAAAACCCTGAAATTCTCTTTTCTTGTATTTGCTTGTGCCTCGTTTTCTGCAGTCAAATATATTTTTGCTGAGTTTGGATCCTGCAAAAGCATAGACTTTTCCTCAGTGTTCAAATAGAAAGAATTTTTTATTCAAAGAAGCGTGTAGAAATGAGAGTGGTTGTGGCCATGACCTTGCTATTTTCTTTTGGGTGATTGCTACAATTGGGTTTCTATTGATTTGGTAATTAAAGGAGATGGTAGCGGCGTGGGTATGTTTAAGGTGGATGGAGAAGAAGATGATTGAGTTTTTTATTATTATTCTTTTATTTTAAATTTTTTATATAAAAAATGTAAAGATATCCATTTGCCCTTTAAAAATTAGTCAACAATTGGTCAGACTTTTGATTTTTGGTCAACTAAAGGTCAATCTAACGGTTATTGTCAATTTAGACTCTAGGTGCGAGTTGTTTAAATGTTTGGTACCGTGTGTTGTACAAATGAAAGATTTGAGCAAAATCTACAACTAAATGAGAGGCTTGATATCGTGGCAACAATTTTCCCTTAATGAAATGGGCTCAAACCCAAACATAATATACAATTGCTTAGTAAAATATGTACAATCAATTAAAATAGTTGATGTCTCGTCGGTTATATAGGACACATCTAAGCATGTCACATAATTTATAGGTATAATATGATTAAAGGGTAATTAGCACATAACGTTCCCACCTTACACTGTTATCATGGTAAACGTTCCTACCATTCATTTTTTTTTTTCACATTTTCACTCTTATTTCCATATTTCATTGCGCAAATCGTCATTTTCATACATTTTCTCAATTAAAAATTGTAAAATGACGAATATACATTCTCTTTAAATAAAACAATAGGAATATGAAAACTAATTATAATCATACTCCCAATTTTTTGAAAAGCACAAATGAGTCACAAAAAAATTATTAAAATGGTAATTAGCACATAATGTCCTTACATTTCACTATTATTGCAAAAAATGTCCATATATTTTATCTTTTTTTTAGCATTCCCACCCTTAATTGCACATTTAATTGCCCAAATCATCATTTATATTTATTTTCATCCAATATCTCAATAAAAAGTTATGAAATGACGAATATACTCTCATATTTAAATAAAAAAACTAAAGAATTAATTGCAATTATAGACTCAGATTTTTAAAAAAAAGTGAAAATCGAGTTCCCAATAAATAATTAAAAAAATTAATTTTTTTAAAAAGTGCAAACGAGTCCCAATTAAATATATTTAAAAATTAAAAAATTTAAAAGTGTAAACGAGTCTCAAATAAATTATTAAAGAATGAGAAATTAAAAAAATAATTTTTATTTAAATAGGAGATTATATTCATTATTTCACAGTTTTTTATTGAGAAATTGATTGAAAATATATGAAAATGATGGTTTGCAAAATCAAATGTGTAATTAAAGGTGAAAATGCCAAAAAAATGAAATGTATGGACTTTTTCGCAATAACGGTGAAAAATATGAACATTATGTACTAATGACCATTTTAATAATTTGTTTGAGACTCATTTGCACTTTTTAAAAAGAAAAAAAATTAGAAGTATGGTTACAATTATTTTTTTATTTTTCTTTTCGTTTTATTTAAAGAGAATGGTATATTCGTCATTTTACAATTTTTAATTGAGAAAATAGATAAAAATGATCTTTTGCGCAATGAAAGGTGAAAATAAGGGTGAAATGCCAAAAAATGAAAGGTATGGACGTTTTCTACTATAACAATAAAAGGTGAGGACGCTATGTATTAATTACCATATGATTAATTTGTTTGGGACTCATTTGCGCTTTTTAAAAAAATTGGAAGTATGGTTGTAATTAGTTTTTCTTTTTCTTTTTTCTTTTATATAAGGGTCTGTTTGGTTTGGATTTTCCAATTCTACAGTAAATCAATTCTCATTTTTCAACCACACATTCTTCAATAAAATAATATTTTACATCACATCAATACTATTTTCTTCTTTTTCAACCACACATTTCCCATCATATCACTATTCAAAATCAATTCTTCCTCCAAAAAATCTAAACCAAACAAGCTCTAAAGAAAATGGTATATTTGTCATTTCACAATTTTTAATTAAGAAAATAAATAAAAATGATCTTTTGCACAATAAAGGGTGAAAATAAGGGTGAAAATGTCAAAATTGAAAGGTATGGACGTTTTCCACAATAACAATGAAAGGTGTGAATGTTATGTACTAATTACTCTATGATTAAAATGTAATAGCCTTTTTTGTAATATTAAATTATTCACGAAATGGTTAACACTTAACAAGAAAATAGTCAAAATACTATGTTGCTCGTCGTTGTACTTTTCAAGTAGAATTCGAACATGTAGGATCATAATGTACAATAAAATAAAAAGTTAAGAGATAATTGTCACTTGATATACAACATTAAGGAGTAAAGTCTGATTTTAATATTCTCAAGGGCCGCAATGCAATATTCTCCTCTTTCCCGCCAAATCCCTCCTTTAATCCTCCCCCCTCTACATTTTGCCGCCATTTCCCAACTCGAGAGAGAGAGAGACGTCTGGCTTCCGGCGCCATGAACGACCTTGACTTCAAACGAGACAAAGGCAATTCCTACTCACATAATCTGTGTGCACAGTATTTGCATGTATCTACATTTTATTCACCGGTTATTTGGCTTTTTGGGTGCAGATATTGCAAAAGATTTTCTACTGAACTTTGCAGATCCGAATGGCGAAGCTAAATATATGAAAATTCTAGTGAGTTTTTCCGGTCTCTCATCTTCTCTGCTTTATATTTGACAGAAAATAGCACAAAATGAAAAAGAAGAAAATATTATTTGATTTTTAGGGTTTTGAAGTAATTTATATTCCCAATTTACTGATTTCAGCAAGATGTTGCAAATCGCTCAACTAAGGCCATCCAGATCGAGCTTGAAGATTTAATTGATGTAAACATTTTTGCACTTTATATTTTATTTTGTCAATTTTAAAGCCCTGATTTGGAATGTCTTTGAAAAAAACACAGTATAAGGACTCGGATGAAGAATTTTTGAGGCGGGTCACTGAAAATACACGAAGGTATGTTGGAATATTTGCAAATGCCGTCGATGAGCTACTGCCTGAGCCTACAGAGGTTCTTCCAGACGATGACCATGATATTCTGATGACCCAGAGGTCGGAGGAAGGAACTGAGAGTGCGGACGGTTCTGATCCCCGACAGCAGATGCCTCCTGAAATTAGGCGGTTTTTGTAAGATTTTCTTGAAAGGCAGCTTATTTCCTTTTTCAATTGATTATCTGATGCTTAGCCCCCAATTACTGTATTTAAGCCCTTGTTTGGCACCCATTTTATTCTCATTCTCATTTTTTTCTCTTTTTTCATTTCAACCACACATTCTCCAAATAAAATAATATTACACACAAATCTAAAATTTTTCATCACTTTTTCACCACACATTCTCCCATCAATCACTATTCCAAAATTTCTCATTCTCATAAAATGGGTGTCAAACAGGGGCTAAATACTATTACGACATGTTTGAGTCCCATTCTTTCTCATTTTTTTCCCATTCATTTTTCTACAGTACTCATTTTCAACCACACATTCTCCAAATAAAATAATATTACACACAAATCTAAAATTTTTCATCACTTTTTCACCACACATTCTCCCATCAATCACTATTCCAGAATTTCTCATTCTCATAAAATGGGTGTCAAACAGGAGCTAAATACTATTACGAATACTGAAGAAATAAGGTTCTAATGGTTATAATGACTGTAAATGTCTAATGGATTCAAGAAGTGGAAACCCAAAGGAAAAGAGGGAGAAAAATGTAACTTATCTGCTTATATTATTAGGAAAAATAGAAGGCCACTAACAATTTCTCTTGTGGAATCCAGTGAGGTCTATATACGAGCATCTTCAAAAGGGAGACCTTTCACAATTAGGGAGGTCAAAGCTTCGAATATTGGTCAACTTGTCAGGATATCCGGCATTGTGACGCGTTGTTCAGATGTCAAACCATTAATGCAAGTTGCTGTATACACATGTGAAGAGTGCGGATTTGAAATCTACCAGGTATTGCTTTGTTCAACTGTCATTCTTGAATCTTGACATCCTTGACTCCATTTAATTAATCATCTTTACAATTTATAAATATAAACAGGAGGTTACTGCTCGGGTATTTATGCCTCTATTTGTGTGCCCATCCAAACGCTGCAGTACAAATCAAACAAAAGGGAACCTCATTCTCCAACTCAGAGCATCAAAATTTTTGAAGTTCCAGGAGGTTAATCTTTATATTGATTTAAGGTGANGTATTTATGCCTCTATTTGTGTGCCCATCCAAACGCTGCAGTACAAATCAAACAAAAGGGAACCTCATTCTCCAACTCAGAGCATCAAAATTTTTGAAGTTCCAGGAGGTTAATCTTTATATTGATTTAAGGTGATGAAATATTCAAAAACTTGGAGTTCCTTTTCGTTAATTTAAAACTGATTTCAGGCCAAAATTCAAGAGCTAGCTGAACATGTTCCGAAAGGTCACATTCCTCGATCAATGACGGTTCATTTTAGGGGAGAACTCACCAGGAAGGTTGGTGATATCTGACATTCCTGATAATTTGCATGCATAGCTGAAAAAGCCTTGTTTCTAATATTTGGGCTTGACTAGATTCTCTTTATGCTGTAAATATTAATTTCAAGGATTAATTTATTCAAAATGCCAGGTCAAACATTATTGAAAGAAAGGCATATTTGTAATTTTTTGAAACACACGATTCCAAAATAAGATATTTGTTATTTTCTGAGCAACTCTATAGAATTAGAGTTAAAAGAGGAATATTCTGCAACTGTTTTATCTCTCAGAGCATGATTTTTGTTGCAGATACTTTTGATGGTTTCTTGTACTTATTACTTAGCTTGTTAACATGTGCCTCTCCTCAACATGGCAGGTAGCTCCTGGTGATGTAGTTGAGCTGTCAGGCATATTTCTTCCAATTCCATACACTGGATTTAGAGCAATGCGAGCTGGCTTAATTGCTGATACATACTTGGAGGCCATGTCTATCACCCATTTCAAGAAAAAATATGAAGAGTAAGCCATTTTACCATTTTTCAGCATTGGTGCTCAACTTTATTGACTGAATGGCCTTGTGTGAAACAACAATTAACCTCTTTCTGTGAACAACCAAAAGAAAGATAAATTTCCATTTTGAAGTTCCAGATCTGCGTTTTTTTTTCCTTTCTATGGTGTCTATGGCATGATCACTAAAAGCTATCCTGCAAGTCTGCGACAACCCAAGGCTATTATAGGATGGTTTTAATCGCATCCACCCTCATCACTCCGAAATGAAGTTTTGTTCAAGCTTTTCGAGAGAAATCCTTCTGAAAGGAAGGACAAAGACAAATTAAGAATACGAGGCACGGAGGCAGTAATGACCAGGGAATCCTTTTCATGGCATTGATAACTATGTTGTGTTTGTGCAGAGTATTTGAGATACTGAATCTGATATTTTCCGTTTTTCTTGATTTTCCTTGTTAGTCCGTTTGGAGAAATATCCTCAAACATGTGTGTTTCTCATCGAAAAGGATATACAATTCAGTTTCTCATTTTATGGAAGTATGTGAACTATAACCAAGAGCTTGGCGGTGAACCTAATGGTAGTTTTCAAGTGCAGTTATGAACTTAGAGGAGGCGAGGAAGAACAAATTGCACGCTTAGCCGAGGATGGTAATATTTACAATAAACTGGCAAGGTCATTAGCCCCTGAAATTTATGGGCATGAAGATATTAAAAAAGCCCTTCTTCTTCTCTTAGTTGGTGCTCCTCATAGAAAGTTAAAGGATGGGATGAAGGTAACTAACAAGGCAAACTTTTGTATCTTCTTTCCCTTCCATGAAATTGTGATTTTTTTCATTTTGGAATCTTCTTCCCCATGTTTTTTAGCTAGTGAAGCTCATTAATAAAATTGCAGATTAGAGGAGATCTCCACATCTGTTTGATGGGTGATCCTGGGGTAGCAAAAAGTCAGCTTCTCAAGCACATAATTAATGTTGCACCCAGAGGTGTGTATACCACTGGTAAAGGAAGTAGTGGAGTTGGTCTAACTGCTGCTGTTCAGAAGGATCCAGTGACAAATGAAATGGTCTTAGAAGGCGGAGCATTGGTGAGAAATTAAGAACTTAACCATTCTTGAAGCTTCTAAGTTACTATCTCATGACATTGTTCTTTCCATTGACATCATATTTGCTGCTTCTATCAGGTACTAGCAGATATGGGTATATGTGCCATTGATGAGTTTGATAAGATGGATGAATTAGATCGTACGGCAATACATGAAGTAATGGAGCAGCAGACTGTTAGCATCGCAAAGGCTGGGATCACTACATCTTTGAATGCACGGACGGCTGTCCTTGCTGCTGCCAATCCAGCTTGGTACACCAATTTGCATGCAATGAAATTGATCTCCTGTCCTCAGTAGATAGGATGAAAACTTCCCAATGTGGCAAGAGAACATTACTTAAGGTTCTCTGTGGCAGACTTAAGGTTCTTTTGCCACATCAATAGTTCTTTTAAGGTTCTCTTGCCACACTTAAGGTTCTCTTGCCACACTTAAGGTTCTCTTGTCATATCAGCAATGAGAAATTTTTATCGACTGGAGAACCTTACTTAAGGTTCTTTTGCACATTAGCAGTGGGAAGCTTTTACTCTGCCCGCTGGGGCAGGAGATCATGCTTGTTGCATACAATGCTATTCTTTTCTGCATGTTTTTAAACAGTTTTATGTGCCATGCCTTGCACCATGTTTATTTTGTTTTTTGGTCCAAGCAAGGCGTGCTTAAGGCCACCAAGCAAAGTCATCTATTTACTAAATACATTGTTGAATTAGAAGCTTAGTGATATACTTGTGCTCCATCCTTTGTGCTAAAGGGGAAGATATGACCTAAGGAGGACCCCTGCTGAAAATATCAATCTTCCTCCAGCTCTTCTATCAAGATTCGATCTTCTGTGGTTGATCCTAGATCGAGCAGATATGGATACTGATCTTGAAATGGCTAGGCATGTTGTCTATGTCCACCAGAATAAAGAGTCCCCGGCTCTTGGGTTCACTCCACTTGAACCTTCTATCCTAAGGTAAATTCCTATATTTTTAAATTGGTTCAGCTTGTCGCTAGAAATAATTTTGCTTGAGTTCGTCTGGGTAATTTGAGAATAAAATGCATGTGAATGAGAAGAAAGTTAAAGTTCTGTGGTTGTTGCACTCACCTAGAACAAGGACTTGCTTTCCAACTAGAACAGTATTTCCTTTCATCTTCTGAACTAATTTCCTCTTTTATGTTATTGACAGCAAGTTATGAAATTTATGAGATGCCTCATTTATAGCATTACCTGCTGCACAGACACATGATATATGACTTACAGTCTTTGCATATAGTTGCTCATGCTTTGACTTGGATTCTTATTAATGGTCGCCAGGGCATATATCTCAGCTGCAAGAAAACTGTCTCCTTCAGTCCCAAAGGAGCTGGAGGAATATATAGCCAGTGCATATTCCAGCATCAGACAAGAAGAAGCGAGATCGAATACTCCTCATTCTTATACAACCGTTAGAACTCTACTCAGCATTCTTAGGATATCAGCTGTGAGTTTCTGTTCACCTATTACATTAAACTCCTATCTGTTAGTGTACAAACGAGTACTTCTGTTACTGGTGATCTCCAGCCTGAGATAGCAAATAGATGAAATGTGAAACCCAGTTCAAATTAACTTTCAAGTGGACTGAGATGGACAATGATCTTCCATAGTTGGAGAAACTACTCGTGATATTTTTTTCCTTATTCTTAATTAGTTCCTCTGGAAACTAATTTGCTTCTTTTCAGGCTCTTGCTAGACTCAGGTTCTCTGATACTGTTGCTCAGAGTGATGTCGATGAGGCACTTAGATTAATGCAAATGTCAAAATTCTCCTTGTATTCCGATGACCGCCAGAGATCTGGTTTGGATGCAATTTCTGATATTTATTCAATCTTACGCGATGAAGCTGCAAGGACTAACAAGATGGATCTGAGCTATGCCCATGCACTTAACTGGATTTCGAGAAAGGTTAGTTTTTAAAGATTGGAGTTCATCTTCAATCAAGGGGAAATGCCATAATGAATTGAGATAGTATCAGTAACTTCAATATCAACTTAATTGGAGGTCAGTCCATTTGAGGGTGCACACACGTGGTTACACTGCTCTGATTTTCTTTTCAACATGTTGGCTTTGGTATGAGAATGAAAGAACGAAGAATAACACTAGTAATTAAATAATTCAATATTGTAAGATGGAAAACTACAAATGAAAATTGATCTGTTTCTTCATTAAATCAGAAAAACAAGAAAATGCATCATGTAGTCTAATTTGTCTGATGAGAAGAGTATGTACTAAACTTGGTGTTTGAATATTTTTCATTCCCTCCTACCTTTCTATTTGTTTTAAGAGAACATTTTTTTCTCACTTGTTTATAAGCAATTCTGTATTTGGTTTTACTTCTGTCCTTGAATTTGTTGATTTCACACATTTTTGATGTATGTAATTCATACGAGAAATATATTGGTTAATCAAAATTAAACCATAACCCCTCTTTTCTGAGCGCTTACGGCTCATAGTTTTTGCTTCTGGGTTCTGATGATGCACTATGTTATTGGACTTGCTCAAAACAGGGATACAGCGAAGCCCAGTTGAAAGAATGTTTAGAGGAATATGCAGCCTTGAATGTGTGGCAGATCCATCCAAACACTTTCGACATCCGTTTCATTGATGCTTGAAGCATGTTGCTGAATATGGGAGGAAATGACCTCTAGAATTTAGCACTTGTCCAGTTGTCCTTCAAGAAATCCTGCCGTGCTGTAACTAGGTTTAAGATGACTAGGAATTAATTTTATTAGTTGCTTTTAGGCTCGATTGGTAACTAAGTTTGAACGTTGTGTCCATTGATGCATTCCGAGCTGTAAACTTGTGCTAAGATATCATATGGAGATTTTGAAGATGTATTATTTTTTATAAAATTTTGTGGTTATATTTATTAGGCCCTTAGGGTGAGTTGCCAATTGTCCTCTGCTGTACACTCTTAACTATTGCTTTATGTACATACATACACGTGCTCCAACAACACATGAGAAAATACGGAGAGTAGAATTAATTAAAGAGAAAATGGATGGCTGTAGGATGTGAGGGAAAAAAGGGACAAAAAAGTTAGGTTTATCATTTATGTACGTGGTGGAACAATAATTTATTTTATTAAAAACTTAATTATGTAATCTTACTTGAGGTTATTTTAATAAATAACAAAAATATTTGAAATTGTGGCGTTCTTTATAGAATTCCTTTTTTCACTTTTTTCTATAAAGTCTAGTGAAATGACAAATATACTTTTTTATTTAAATAAAATAAAATGAAAACAAGAAAAAAAAAATAAAGAAGTAATTTCAATTGTAATCCTAGATTTTTCAAAAAAGTGCAAATGAGTCTTTGATAATTAAAATTAAAAATGAAAACCCCCGTTTGAGTCCCATTTGGATCAAAATTCATTTTAAACAGTGTTTTAAAGGAGAGTGTATGCAGGGGCAAACCCAGCACCTGGTCAGCTCTCGCGGTCGCCCGTGCTGGGTCCGCCGGGACCTTGAAGTTCTATCGGGAAGAAAAGGAGAAGGAAGCCGGCGCCGATGGCAGTAAATCAATTTTTTTTCCTTTGTATTTTTTTTGTTTCAGTGAACTGCTTTCTTGGGCCTTTTTTTGTAACACAATAAGGCCCAATGGCCAATTTGCTACAAACAAAACCAAATTCCCAATTAATTTAAACCCAAACTGTAGAGGAGCTCGACGGAGAGAGACGATCGACGAATTGATTGGATGCGCGAGTCCCTGCCTTCGCGCTTCAATTTTCATACCCATGATGCACCAGTAAGATGATATTAGATTTTCCCCCATTATTATTTCACTTCCTTGAGAAAATGCAATGGTTTTTCTAATTTAAATACTCCTTTTGAACTACCCAAAAAAATGATTCACAATAATAAAATGGCACAACACCTGTTTTACTCACCTTTGCTCTCAATGTCTCAACATCAGCTTTCAAAACTCTATTGTCAACAGATGCTTCACTGTACTTCTGATTTATGTGAGAGAGGCGCTTTAATAAGGAAGAGTTTTCCATGTTTAGTTGAGATACCTAGGCAGTAGCACGAGTAAGAAATGACCAGAGGATAGCCAAAAGGTAGATGAAGGTTATGACTGATGAGAGTAGAGCATATGGGAAATGCCATTTGTACCCGGGCGTTTTACACGCCCCTCACATAAGTGAGGGGCCCACCGTGGCCCCACGGCAAATATAATAACTCTGCCCCCCCCTATTGTGAGAGGGGCAGTGGGGCTGGGTAACCGGG
>CAIGRR010412317.1:0-10014 GCA_903798365.1 Fraxinus sp. 1973-6204
AAGAATCATATGAAAGTTGTGAATGATCAATAGAGGATTCGTCACTCTTAGATAGTAAAAGATTATGGTCTACATTTCATCCAGTTAAGTTGATAATGAAATCTTTGGTCAAGGTGAACTCATAAGTCGAAAAGGAGTTTTCGATTGACTTAACATTGAAAAAAAAGATATGATCGATAATTGAGATTTACGCATATCCATATCTCATAATTGATCGGGTCATATTGACGAAAGGATTATAATTTCACGGTAAATGAACAAATTTGATTTTATCATACCACGTAACATTTTCCGTCACATGTATTATCATGACACATTATTAGATGTCAATTTGGGGCGACGAATGTGAATTGATGATAAATTAAAAGATGTATTTTAATTTATCGATTTGATTAGATCAAAATAATAATTCACGTCGTTAGACATCATGATCAAGAACCTAATGGGTCACACACAAAAGAGAACCAAAAGAATGAGTTTTACAAATTAATTAATTAACAAGTGTTGAAATTCAATTAATTAATTTGGTTGCTTATTAATATGCCCGAATTAATTAATTAGATTAATTAATATATGGACCATATTTAATTAATTTGATTAATTAAGGGTGTATTTGAGCCACATTATTTTGGAATAGTAGTTTGATGTAGAATATGTGGTTGAAAAAGAAGGAAAAATTATTGATGTATTGGAAAATATTATTTTATTTAAGAATGTGTGGTTGAAAATGAGTAGAAGAATGAGAATGAAAATTTTAATATGTACCAAACATGAGCTAAATATTGGACTGTGATAAGTTTAAGAGATGAGTCAAACCCGCTTAGACTTATATTAATAAGTTGCTAGAGTTAAAAACATAATGAACTAATTCATTATTCTTGCTATCACAAGAAGCACAAGAAAATTAAATCATAGTCGTCATTCTTGTTCTCTGTGTGGATCACCATTGAACGCTGGACAATTGGACAGCTTTAATTGCAGATCGAGATCATTTGAGTCCGAGAATCAACAAAGGAGTTTACAGAATTCATCAAATGTATAATTTCTATCTAAACACAAAGCAGATCTTTGGTGGGAATTGAAAAATGTTTTACTTTTCGCTGTGCATGTATAAGTAGATTCCCAACAATGCGAACTTGTAATTTATTTTGCAACTTCAAAATATAAAAACAAAGAATGTATGAATTTTCTCTTAGCTGTTTGTCATAATTTTCACTTCATCAAGATTTAACTCCAGTATAGGCTGTATTTTTCGATGTTTTGACTAGGAAGCCATTGTTTCCTAAAGAAACATAGTGTTGACCCCAAATAATGGATCAATGACGTGGCTAACACAAAATTAGAAACGGAAATCCACATCAGCTAAACTAGCCATACATTTATGATTCAAGCCACTCCTTTTAATAAATAAATCAATTGGATGATAACCCCAGATGTTTTTTTTTTTTTTTTTTTAATTTTCACTTCATCAAGATTTAACTCCAGTATAGGCTGTATTTTTCGATGTTTTGACTAGGAAGCCATTGTTTCCTAAAGAAACATAGTGTTGACCCCAAATAATGGATCAATGACGTGGCCAACACAAAATTAGAAACGGAAATCCACATCAGCTAAACTAGCCATACATTTATGATTCAAGCCACTCCTTTTATTAAATGAATTAATTGGATGATAATCCCAGATTTTTTTTTTTTTTTGCCGTACTATGATTTAGTTAGTATAATTGGGGGGGCGGGGAGGGCGGGTTGGCCAGTTGAATAGAGTAGAGTGAACCAAGATTTACTTTCAACATCCAAATTTGCATTACCCTCCAATGGTGTTAAGTGTGGCTTTTTATACTCAATGCAAGGTGAATCATATCCGTTGGATGGTCAAGCACGTGGGTGTACTAGATCCATTGGTCCCTATCAATGTCAATCAAACAACCAATCAAGCCATTTAATGCTGAGATCCCCATATCTTTACCTATCGGCTAAGGTTTTGACTGTGTAGATATGTAGAGGCGACGCTGATAGTGTGTTGTCTTGTCAATAACTTCATAAGGTCTGCCGTGGTTGATTAACTGCCTCTCCATGGATGAGCTCGTATTGGGGACCTCTGCCAAAGGGGATTGGACGAACAACATTTAGACTGAGTACGCCTCGACAACCATTGAGTCAGGTCGCCCACACTTTTATGCTAGATGTGAGTTTGTCTGTTCGCCACGTGACGTGTTTAGTTTACGATTATTTATATGAGTAACACATATGATCCAAGAGACGTAGTCAGAAACAGAGTCCCGTGCCCATACTATCTCCTGATATAGCCATTAACATTGATAGCAACCCATTCTATACGAGTTGGAGTGACGAAGTCGAACCACCTTGTCGAGCATCTGCTGTAAGCAAAAGCTCAATATGGTGTTGCTGCTCACAGAAAGTAGGTATCATTCAATATGGTAGTTGAACAACTATGTATTAACGTGTGGACAAGTTTGTGATGGCCTGAGGAGCTTGTCTTGCTTCCTGAGGTTGATAGAAAAGGGAATTCGTGCAAGGGGATGGGGCAAGGTGTCTTCTTCTTTAAAGCCAACCTTCTGTAGTTGAGATTCTTGTTAAAAGTTTGTGTGGAAAGGAATCAAGAGATGTTGGTTACATGATACAGTTTCGATATCTCTGTGATGGATCTCTTCTCCTAATCTTCTCCATTGTCTTTCACATATTGTAAATTTTCATCATGAAATACAACCTCAGCCGAGCTTGATATGTTCAATGGAAGTCACGTTCACGAACAATCTTGCTTTAAACTCTTGATTAAGATACCGTTTGGTAGAGATTAAAATCCAATTAAAAATGAAAATATAGCCACTATTGAGTCTTACTCGTCTAATAAAAGTAAACAATAACGACTAGTTTTTCAATTTTAATTTCTACCGAACGGGCTTACATTATAGTCATGGCAAGAAACCATTTTTCTGTTTTATAACTTTGAAGTGAAATGTATGTGACAGCTATCATTGGTATATGTCCTTGTCACAAACTACTGCAAATCCTCGTTTGTTGTCAGATCAAATTGCGACTGCAATGACATAAGCGAGATATTTTTCAAATATATTTACTAATCTTAAATATTTAAGATGGTTACACTAAATTAGAGAATTAGATCGCTGAATATGCTTGAGAAAAATGAGAAATGATAAGTGTACACCGGAGTTGACACTCTCCTCACAAGATGAGGGGCCTAAGGCCAATGAAATAATCGTGGACCCCCCTTTCGTGAGGAGGGGGGGGGGGGGCGTGCAACCCCGATGTACGTGTAGCATAATTTGAGAAAAATATAAAGGTAGTTTTAATCCAACAATTTATTTATAACATGTTCGAACTCTTTACCTCTTTTCAACTCAATGATCGAACACATTTTTTTTTTTTATTTATCATTTCTATTTTGAAGGATAAATCCTCCTAATTATGCTAATTATGACCTCGTTCGGTAGAGATTAAAATCGAATTAAAATTAATCGTTGTTGTTGACTTTTATTAGACGAGTGAGACTCAATAACGACTATATTTTATTTTTAATCTAATTGGATTTTAATCCCAACGGACCTATATTCCTCACGCATAAATGTGGCTACCACACGTGCTGCCAACAATCTCTAAAAATCCTTTTTTTTTTATTCTCTCGTCGCCAAATCCATTGCCACCACCCACAAAAGTATCTTTTCAATTTTGCAAAACCTAATCACTCTGCAATCCTAAGCGCCAATTAGCCGGCACTTGAACGACGGTACAGCTTCAATTGTCCCATTTCTATCCCAAGAAATCTGAAATCAACAGAAAAACCCCACAATTAAATATTAGTTCAAACGATAGGTTATATTTTACATTCTGTTTGGCTGCTCTCCCAGAACGTATATCACTCACAGTTAACAATTTACACAAGTTTTACTTCATATTTTTTTTGAAAAAATATAGCGTTAGCCCAGGTTACGGTTTTTTCAATTTCAGCTTCTTTTTTATTTTTTTTATTTTTTTTGCGTTTTGATGGGATGAGTAATATTTTGATCTGTTTTGATGACTTTTTTCCTTTTATAGGGATTTCTGATGGCGGACGAGACGATTATGAACGGTGAATACTCCGATGATCGGACTGTGGAAATCACCGGAGATGAAACATCGTCCAAACTTTCAGTTCTTAGCCAAAAGATCGATGGATTTGAACGGGAAAATGAGAAGATAATATCCGAGAACAAGAAGTATAAGGAGAAGATTGAGGAATTGACGGTCTCTGTTAAAGATTCGGATGCAGAGAATGTGGAGTTGAAAAAACAGGTTGAAAGTGCTGAATCTGAAAACAGGACTCTTGGGGCGGTGGCCTCTCGAGCTGCGGAGCTGGAATCTGAGGTGGCACGCCTGCAGCACGACTTGGTAACTGCGATGAGTGATTTGCAAGAATCAAATGTTGAGTTATCAGAGGTGAAAAGGGATTTGGAGGAGTTGAAAGGAAAGGAAAAGGAAAAGGACGTTAAGCTGGCAGCAATTGAGAAGGAGAGAGATTTCTTAGTGGTGAAAGTCAGCGAACTGGAGGAGAATAAGAGTGATTTTATGAAGGAAATGGCGGGGAAGGAAAAGGAGATTCGAGGTTTGAAGGAGAGCGTTGAGGAATTGGAGGCTGTGGTGGGAAAGAATGTGAGATTGGAGAAATTGAAAAATGAATTGGAAAAGAAGGTTGTGCAAATGGAGGGGAAAATTGGGGTTTTGGAGAGTAAATTGGACGAGGAAGTGATGGTGAAGGAAAGGTTGATTATGGAAGGTGTTAATGGTGGTCTTAATAGGGAGTTTGTGGCTGACGGTGAAAAGAAGGGCTTGATTGGTGGTCTAAAGGAAAGGGATTGGGCGGTAATGGTGGGATCTGCTGTTGGCGCTGCTTCGGTGTTAGGTGTTGCTTGCTACCTTCGACATGTTAGTAAGCACTAAGCAGCGATTCGGATGCACGGGAGTTAGAGGTTAGGAGGGCTCTATTCTAACCCAAGAAAAGAAGAGTTTTCAATTTTGATTAGTTTTATTTCTTGTTTGTTTGGGTTTCTGTTTACTGAGTTTGGTGATTTTAGTTGATAAAATTAAAATTTTAATAATACTTTGTCTAGCATTGGAACAATATATGTTTTATTTAGAAACCTTCAAGCTGTGGAATTTAGTGTGGTGATTATTGTGAATATGTCTTACTGAAATTTCGATATTATGAATTCAAATATGTAGGGAATGATTTTTGAGTTTGGACTGCTCACTACATGAAATTTGGATATGTTTCTAAGGAATTCACAGTACTTTTTTTTTATCTACATCATCATGATATGATTAGTCAGATTTATCTGTGTTGTGTCATGAGGTCCATCCTTGCTTTTATGAAAGAGGAAAAAATTGTTTGGACCATCATGTTGAACTTTGTCGGGCATTATTGACACATTCTCCAAATTAGTGAGTCAGGTGACATATCTCATGCATGATAATACTGATTGTTATGACTTTCTTTTGAATTCTGCTGAAGCGAGTTTGATTTTCTTTTTTGTTTATGGTATTTTTCATGGTATTTTATTTGCTGATGAGCTTGATGTCTATCTTTTTGGCGTTTTTCTGATCCTCATTACGCCTTTTATTTTCCGGTATTGAAACATAGTTCTATCAGCTGTTCTATATGTTTAATCCATGCATCATTGACACACTTTTGCTATAAGCCTTGAGGTGTTCATGTTTTGATGATTGGATGTGCATTTGTCTCTTTACTCTGTGGATTGAAATCCTGCCCCCAATTATTTTCTTGTCTGGTTGCAATCTGATCATATGATGGATACTCTGTTTCAAATTAGTGGAGAATTGTGCTTATACAACATGGATGATTAATGTTTGTTGCATTTTGTGAGACTAATAGTCCAGTATAGAGAGTATTGAGGCAACACTCGTCCATTTCATTTGATACTCCACGCGGTCTGTCTAGACATCATTTTCCAGCACACTATTGAATACATATTGATATAGTTATTGCAATGATCTGCTGCGATCAAAGAAGTATTAGTTCTATATAAAGCAGCTTTCTATCTCTTCAATTAGGCGTTCGGATGTTATTGTAATCCTGCTTTTTCATCAGAATTTTCTAAGATTAGGATGGCCATACTGGTTGAATCAAGAAATTATTTGTGTTTGTGCTAAATCCCAGTAACCTGAGGTATACAAGTAACTTTCGTTTTTCTACAATAGGAACGTAACACGCTGATTCCAAATGTCAGTTCATCATGTAATAGACAGGCATGAAAATACCACCACGGGTCCACAGCTTCTCTACGTTGCGAGAAAGTAGAGAAAAATCTTGGCTTTCTTTAAGTAAACATATATTCCAAACAAAGAAAATGATAGCAAGTACTATGCCTTATTGTGATGATAAACAACCGATAGCAATCTTTTCGAAATCCGAACTATATTCATAATTTCAAGCACTCCTACGTTATGCAATGCAAGAACTAGGGTTAGACATTGCAAGAACTAGGATTAGACAAAGTTCCACAACCGGACCTAAATCGAACCGAACGGTTCTTCTTAAATTAAATACCTAAACGGATATCTGAACCGAGAACTGACTGGTTCAATTTGGTTATCGCTTATAGATCAAGAACTGAATATCTCTAAATTTTTTTTTTATCTTAAATAAGTCAGATTATTTTTAAAAAAATGAATTTGCTAACTAATTAATTTAGTCCAAACCAAAAATATGATTTTCCTATTTCTAATTTTTAGCACAAGTCCAATAAATCAAATTGACCTAAATTTAACCAAAATCTCTTATTCTATCATAGTGCCGTTTTTGTCCGGGGAAATCGAATTGGAAGGCGGAAGCCTGTCTTTATTACTGTGAACTCGTTATCTTCTTCTTCCTGTGATTTTAACTGTCAAATCTATGGAGAATTCAACAAAGAGAAACGCAAAAGATATCATGGGACTGGACTACATTATTTTGTAAGAGCTAAAATTGAACACTTAATGCAGCGTTGTGTAAATATCAAAAAATTTAATTATTGTACGAAGACCCAAGAATCGAGCCGAACGGAATTGAACTGAACGATTCCATAATTAAATTTGGACCACGAATTCATTTGTTAAATACCCAAGAATTCGGGTTCGGTTCGGTGTGTGAAATTCGAGGAAGAAAAAGGAATTATGGAACATGGTACTTGCAATTCGTGGTCTTTAGTTGTTTGTGAGCCTGTAAGGAAGTGATTTTGAAAGTGAAAGTGAACGTGAAGGTTTTGTAGAAGACTGGCATAGCCCTAGGTGCTTACACTGTCCTGAACCTTTGAGCATATCAAGCAAACCGCAGCAGCTCATCCAAGAAGCTCGAATTTGTGGAGTTGCAGCAATTTGGCTGGTAAAATGCGTTATTAGAGGGAGTATTAGTTGATTATTGCAGCATTCATGAAAAAACGGTAATTATGTTCCAAGGCAAAATATCATTTCAGTATCTAATGGACCATGATTTTAACTTGTTTTTCTCATAATATTGTCTAGTTGTATTCAATCCTCTTTATTAAATATGCCATCACTGGCTATCTAAACGAATTCAGTACCTGATTTTCGATGATCCTTCTGCTGATGTCTGCAGGTAGTAACGAACTGGCATCATTTTCCGTCACATTTTCATCTGATGTTGGCAATGTGGTTTCCTCAGTTCCCTCGAATGGTGATTCAATCAGAGCATCAGAAACCCATCTTTCTTTTGCTCAGATTCTTGATAAATTGCATCTTTTCCAACAGAGGAATCCCTCGAATTTGTCAAAGAAGCCCATGGATCAGAGACGAGTAACATTTTCTCAACTTCTTCCACTTGAGCACTGTAAGAAGAATCTGCTATATTCTTCACCAAGTCTCCTTGAGTGAATTCTTCAACAAAAGCCTCAACAGCTGAGTCAAGAGAAGGCCTGGTTTCAAGAACCGAGTTGCCTTCTCCAGTTTCTTCATCTTGTTCAGGTTCAGAACTTCCCTTTACTTCTTCGATCCTGATTCTGATATTCTCTTGAGGGATGTTCTCTGCCTTAGAATTCTGGGACTCCTCCATTGCCAATAATAATGGCTTCCTTTCTGTGAGCACCTAATAATTCAATGCCAACGTAGATGGTTAAGTTCTCTCTCTCCATATATTTGAGTGGACTGGATGAGAAAGAGCAAATTGAGGTTAGCACGTTGAGTTTGAATATTAAGGTGAGGAATCAGCGACTCTTTTATTATCTTCGTGTTCGTGTTTGACTTTGTGCTCCTGTCCATGACGGATTGCTTTTGAACAAGGTAGAGCACGAGGAGGAAAAAAATAACAAAAAAAGGTTAATTCTCATAGAACGGTAACTCCAACAGTGTTAAGGAAAACAGGTTTCACTTCATTTCAGAGTTGTAGCATCCATCATGTTTGGCAAAGCTTAAAATATATTTATTCATGAAACATGCACAATTTATAAGACTCACAAGTAAGTAATCACTTTGTGCATGTTTGGTAAATGATAAATTAAAGTTTAAATGATTATAAACTGTTAGTTTTACAAAATGCGAGAATAATAAAATAGTAATTGTGAATACTGCGACATGCAATAAGTAAAAGGTATATGAAAAATGTTATTTGTACATCGGGGTGCGGTGTACAGACCCATCACAACAATCGTGGGCCCCCCTTCTTGTGAGGGGTCTGTACACCGGGTGTCAATCCCGGTGTACAAATAGCATGGTTCAAGGTATATTTGTCCAGAAACAATTAAATTATAATAATGTAGGCATGTTCGAGAGGGGAGATACAAAAAAAAGTAATATTATAAACTGCAAGTGTAAATAAAAGTGATACAAATGTTATATAGCTAATTTTTAGTGGCATTCATGTCAATCTCCTCAATGAGAAAAAAAAAAAAGAAAAGAGAGAGAGAGAGAGAGAGATTTTTCAAGACTTTAACGTGACACCTGCAAGTGCAAGCTCACAAAAGGAGCTAAAACAGGGCATTTTCAAAGAATTTCAGTGGTTACACCAGTTTTAAGTTTTACCCTTTAACCTATTCTCTCTGCACAGCCTTCTTCTTCCTCGTGATTCGTGTTCCACCCCCATCCCACCCCACCCCATGGCCCACCCACGAACAAACAAAAGTTCATCAGTTACAGATAGGGGCAGAGTATTAAAGAGAGACAGAGGGGTTTTTGGCTGGCATTTTGTGTTAGAAAATTCCTTTGAACAATACTATTTAGCTCTTGCATCTTCACTCCGTAGAAAACGAACGACTCTTTTAGCTGATGGCTATGGCATTGCATGCTGCTGTACATGTTTTGGGCTCATGGGTTTACTTCCCAAATCCCAGAGGTAAAATTTACGAAATTAAGAATTCCTTTTTTTTTTTTTTTGAATAATCCTCGACAAAGTGAACAAGCTTTTGGTTTTTGGTTTTACATTTTTAATGGCTTTTGTTTGATTCTACGATAAGTTGTTTTGTTCCATTTCCCTTTGTTAATCTGTTTTGGCAACATTGATTTTTGCTATGGAAAGGCCAAAATCTCAAGTCTGTTAGTTACCCACCTTTTATTTTATCAGTTCATCCATCGATTTCTTCGTTGTTGTGTATCATTTTCCTTGAAAGGCTCATTTTTGTTTCTTCTTTATGTATGTAAAGAAGTTTACGTGTGTGGATAGAAGGTTGGAACTTTGTTGTCTTTCAGGTTGCGATGATGGTTTCTCAATAGGATATAAATTTGTTTAGAGTGTTTCACATAATTTTTTCCCCCTATATTACAAGTTGATTATCTTTTCTTAAAGGGTAATTATATTACCACAACGAATTTTATTAGATGCACAACAATTTTAAATATTTTTTTTATTTACTTAAATAGCCTTAAGTAAAATTACATAAATTGGGTTTTAATATATTTTTTTTTTACTTGAAAAAACTTATTGTTCTACCAGAAATATAAACCTAATTTTTACTTTATTTTTCCATAGAGGCTTTTGTGTTCCTCCACGATA
>CAIGRR010412334.1:0-23585 GCA_903798365.1 Fraxinus sp. 1973-6204
TTCAAAACCCTTTGGGACGAGTACAAAAAAGTGACAATTTTTATAAAAAAAAGTGACATTGTGTCACTTTTTTTTTTTTAGTTTTGTCATTTTTTTTAAGTTTGTCATTTTTTTGAATTTGTATGACTTTTTAAGTGTGTCACTTTTTTTGAATTTTGTCACTTTTTTGAGTTTTGTCACTTTTTTTTGAGTTTGTGTCATTTTTTTTAAAAAGACAAAAAGTGACAATTTTTATAAAAAAAAGTGACATTGTGTCACTTTTTTATTTGAGTTTTGTCACTTTTTTTGAGTTTGTCACTTTTTTTGAATTTGTATCACTTTTTTTGAGTTTGTCATTTTTTTTGAATTTGTATCACTTTTTAAGTGTCACTTTTTTTGAGTTTTGTCACTTTTTATAAAAAAGGCAAAAAAGTGACAATTTTTATAAAAAAAGTGACATTGTGTCACTTTTTTATTCTACACAATATTTTTTACTTCCTAAAAATTTTTAACGTGATTTTTCAAAACATTCCTAATTTTAAGGGTATTTTTGTAAGTAGCCAAAAAAAAATTAAACTGATTGGTTAGTATAGGAGCCAAAATTCTAAAATTCACCCAATAACACAGCAGGTACGGCCCTGCCCCAACGGCTCCCAAGTCGCCGCCGCTAGCGATGATGGCTCACTCGAGATTTGGCTCGTCTCCCCCCGGTCTCTCGGCTGGCATTGTCAGCTTGTATGCCGAACTTCTTCTTCTTCTTTGTTTCTTTTAGTGTTTCAGAAATTATTTTCCTTCTTTTTCTTGAAATTAGATTTCAATTTTGGGGTTTGACGCGTAGAAAATACACGGGGACCCTAATTCGAGAGTGTCGTCGCTCGTGTGGTGCCGGTGGGAGCCCAGAGGTGAGGTGTAGGGCCGATTGTTTTCTTCCAGTATAGATGGGTCAGTTTTGGAGTGGGACCTTTTCCTTTTGAAACAAGGTTAATGATAACCTATAAATTCTGCTTTTGTTGCAGTTATGTTTTGTATTGCTTTCAGAGATAGTGTTATGTTTCAATATCTAATGGTTATTGAGTCTTATATAAATGGTTGCCAGTTGAAGAAATGGTATCTAGAACATTAATTTGGAAAACCAATTGATATTCTATGAAGATATATGAAGTAACTGTTATCGCGATTAAGGAGTTTTTATCTGATCACATATATGATGCACATATGAAGAAAGTGGTTATTTGTTTCCCACACAGCGACAAGATTGTGAAAGAAGTGATGAAATGCCATCCTCTAATGAGCTAACACAAATTGCACAACTTTCCCCTGTTTGGTTGAGATTTTGGCCTTTACTATTTTTGGATTTTGTGTATAAATGATATCAAATACCTGCACTGATTCTTTTGGGAAATGAGGATATATATATTATTTTCAGCTTCTAAAGATAAGAATTCATGAGATTATGTCCCTGAAAGGTTTTTTTTTTTTTTTAATCTTTTGTTTCTCAGATGCCATCGCCCAATTCTGAAGTTTTAATATTGACTTTATTGAGCTCTTGTTGGCAGTTTTTGCTTCAGTTGGTTCTAGATTCTATTGAGGTCTCAAAATTGCAGATGGCTGCAGAACCATATGATGATCCACAGCTGAATATAATGCACGAAATAAGGTCTTTTGCAAATGGCCATGCTAGTCCTAGAACTAACGGTGGAACTGATTATGAGGAGAGTACCGGAAGTGATGAGGACAGTGATGATGATGATGATCCAGTTGAGCTTCATGAGAACCATGCTACTGATGCAGGTCGAATAGCAATTGCTTGTGATGATGGCTGTGTCCGAATCTACTCTGGGTTTGACTCAAAGAAACTTACAAAAGAACGTTGCCGAGAGTCATTGGTGAGACAGCTGCCCCAATTAGTCTAAGAACTTTTCTTGCTATTATTTGTTCAATTGTGTAAACTTGCTTTTAGCACTTCCATTGTATTGCAGGACACGCTTTAAGTGTGACGTGGAGCCCTGATGCTACTAGCATATTTTCTGGGAGTAGTGACGGGTGTGATTTCTGTGCAAACTTCATTGCATTTGACACCTAAATTTGGATGCACGTTGCAATATAATATATAGTCCTAGGAAGAAATTTTTATTAGATTGGATTAGCTGTTTTTATACATTTTGAGATGTTTCCTCCCAGGTTTATAAGATGATGGAATGCTAAATTGGCTCATGAGATCTAAAGAATAACTGTTGAACTTGGGGGTCTTGGGTAGTGGAACTGAGCTTTGCATATGGTCATTACTTGCGCTAAGGTAAAAATTCTCTTCTTATCATCCGGATGCGAATGTTCCCGTCATGGAATCTTATCTTAGTAGGTTTTCCTGCTTCTCAGTTTTGCCTCTTATTGCATTTTATGGTTTCAGAAGTGGGACCATTGTCAGCGCTGATAGTTCTGGAAACGTGCAGTTTTGGGACAGTCACCTTGGAACTCTATTGCAGGCACACTCTTATCACAAGGGTGATGTGAATGCCTTGGCAGCAAACCCTAGCCATAATAGAGTGTTCTATGCTGGTTCAGATGGTCAGGTACATATATCAACTTTCTGGATGTGGTTAATTGATTATTAACGATGATTTTTTCCCAGTATCTGTGTACACTGAAATTTTAGATTTTCTATCGAATAGTACGAACTGTTACTGAGAATGACACCAATATTATATTTGGTAGTACGAATTGTTAATGAGAATGACACCAATATTATATTTGGCCCTATGATTGTGCTAGATTTTTTCCATCAAACTGAGTTGAGAGAGTTATTTTTCTTATTCGTAATCTTTTTCTTTTTCTTACTATTTGTGGTGTCATTAAAGATATGGACAGTATTAAAGGGAGGAAATAATCAACATTTTTACTTATACAGTTGGTTCGAGTTCCAGCCCAGTAAAATGGAAAAATATATGCCAACAGTTATTAGTTAATGATGCTTTTGTTGGCTTCGTTTCAAATTCTCTGGCTTATTTACCAGTTAGATAATAATAAAATTGTTTCACGATTTAATAGGGTTTATGATTTCTGTGTTGGAATGGAAGTGTTTTGGTGCAAATCGAGGGATATCCATAGTAGTAGAACCGTTTTATTGTAGCAGTTTATTTCTAGATAAAGATTTTTTCCATGAGAATCTCCTAATGCATTTGATTTGAGATGCAGGAGGAATTTTTTGTATTGCGACCCATTGTCTTTCCACACTTGTCAAGTTTTGTCTAGTTAGTTATATGCCAATGATCCACTTACTTCTTCTGGGAGCCAATATGGATTAGGATGTCTACTAATATTTGACTCATAAGGTTGTAGTACATTGTTTGTTTTTAGGTAATGTGGATGATTCATGATGAGAGTTGCACGGCCTTATGTACAGTTTAATATACATTCAGTGAAGTGCTATGCTTGTGTGGTCGTGCTAGATTATCTTTTAATATGCAGTTTTCATTTTTGAAAATGCTATTTTTCAACTATTTACAAGTACTGAGTTGCTGTTGTTGAAGGTTATACTTTATAAGCATTCTATCGAAGCTCCTGGATCTTGTGATGGCAATGTTGTTTCAGATGCAATTAAGAAATGGATCTATGTTGGATAAGTGAGGGCTCATACACGTGACATGAGAGCCTTGACTCTAGCAGTCCCTATTAGCCATGAAGATGGTTTGTTCTCTGGTGCTTTTGATAATCGACATTTCCAGGGTTGTGGATTGTATATTTTCTTTCCTTTTTCTTCTTGCTGAATTTCTGTATTATTTTATCAGCAGAAGTCTTGCCTGATGAAAAGGTAAAGAGGCGCCGATTCAAGCAGAAGCCTCAAAGAGTATAGTTACCATAAATGGGCTCATTCTGGTGTGCCCATGCTTATTTCAGCTGGTGTTGATACCGAACTTTTCACATATTCTGCCAATGACTTCACAAAATTTTCTGCACATGATATTTGTCCTGCACCTCAGAGAATGCCAATGCAACTTGTGCTGAACACAGTTTTCAATCAGACTCCCTTGCTTCTGATACAGGCTTCTCACTATTTAGATATTTTCCATGTTCGTGTGAGAAATGGTCCTTTCCCTTCTGATGGGCTTGCAACTACAGCTTTGGTGGCACGAGTTAAATATAAGGCCTTCCGGAAAATTATATGCAGTGCAATTTCTTCATCAGGAACATTATTTGCTTTTCCAACCTTGTGAAACCCAAATTATTTAAATTAATAAGGAGTGGATCTGACAATAATTTGTGGACTGTAAACAAAAGAATTCTCCCTCAGGAATTACCATTTGCCCATTGCATGGTTTTTAGTCCTGACTCTTCGAGGCTGCTGATAGCAGGGCATGATAGAAGGATATATGTACGTCTACTCACTTCTAGCTTTCTTTTTTTCTTTCTTTTTTAATGTTATTTTATTTACTGCGTAATATTCTTTTGATTGTTATTTTTCATTGCGTTTACCTCACATTTCTGTCATCATCTTCCAAGGACAATAATAATGGCCCTTTTGGATAGTTTATATACATTCCACATAGGGTGTGTGACTGATGGCTCTAGATTTAAGGCATCAACTCAACTTCGTATCATGCATCTTGATATATTCATAATTCGCAAAGGATATGTTGTTGGTATATGGTTCACATTGGAGTTGAAACTGAAGATTGACACCTTAGAATGAGAGTTTCTGGTCGCAACTTAGTGTGCTTGATCCTGTGAAGAGAATGTAGTCAGAATATATTGGACAAATGAAATACTTCTATTTTGGGGAGTAGAATGTCTAGAATGATCTTCATTATGGACTAAAATTTTGTGACTTCTTTTTTAATATTCTTGACTGATAAAGAACATGTAGACTGTTTTCTTTTGTGTTGATTGCACTATTTTGATGCGCTGTCAGTTGAATGGGCTTTAGATATCTGAAACAAATTGCAAAATGATTGTTCGTTGTCACTTTTATTTGCATTTTCCCTTTACGGATTTTTCCACATTCAAATTGATTTACTTTGTTTACTGCTTATCTGGGATTTGTTTTGAACATTCAAATTTGATGATAGTTCTATTGGCTTTATGTTATTAAGTATCCTTGTTACTGTTTATTTGTTCTATCCTTTATTAGGTTGGAAAAATATATGAACCTCATTCATGGCTTGATGAATTTGTATACTAGTAAGGTTAAGTCAGATTAAGTGCAGTAATCAGTATAAATTAAATATCAAAATGAAGAATCTCAATTTAGGGTGTGTTTGATGGATATTATTGAGGAAAGAATGTATTTTAAATAGTGTTATGATGGAAAATATGTGGTTAAAAAGTAAGGAAAAGTTATTGATGTGATGGAAAATATTATTTTATTAAAGAATGTGTGGTTGAAAATTTATTTTTAAAGAATGTGTGTCAAACAGTGGCTTAGATTTTCAATTGCCTTAGTTTATTTCTGTTATTGTGTTCTTATGCATTTGTCTCTTAAACATTTTATCTTCTTGTTGCAGAACTAGTTCATGCCTTTCACGCCTCGTCGTACAGATTATGCTTAGGAATTGCCATCTAGTGATCCTCCCATTTCAAAATGTCCACAAGTCCTAATATCAACCACTTTGGAGATATTTTTATTTTTAATCTTGAGACACTGAGGTTTGCAACTGAGGGATGTGATTGGATTCTGTTATTTATATTTTTTATTCTCATCGTGACTTTTTCACTGGAAAATACTAAATATTTTGTTTTATGTTTGAATAGCTCTTAGATTCTATTCCAAACTTCTTTCTCATTTTCTTGACCTTTGAAAAAAAAGAAAAGAAAAAAAGCCATTTGTATTTCTGAAACTGACGCGTCCCAACTTCTTGTATTGATAGTGTTTCTAATTTGTGTACTGTATTTATTAGGTGTATCAAGCTTCAATCTTTTGATTATGTGCACATTTCAGTTTTCTCCCGTTCTTTACTTAGCCATTTTTGTCTTATGTACACTGATTTTGGGAAGTCAAATCTTCATTTATAAATCACTTTGATGCTCGGGATTTTATAGAAAGATATTTGGCTGCTTTATGCTGGGAATCGAAAACTCAAGTCCCTATATCTTCTTATGTCTACTTCGAAGCGTTGATTTACATGACCTTTTGATGATCTTGATAATCAATATAATAGAATATTTTCTTCTGTGACAGGCAACACTAGTTCATATCGAGATTGAATGGGGCCTCTGTTACAGCGGGTGGTTTTACTCCCCAAACAGTAAATGTTTTAGAATCTCTACCTCTTCAAATCAGGTGTATGCATTTAATGTGGGGGTCAAACAGTTGAGTGAGTGGCACACTTTTTCTCTGCCTCAAAAGATATCAAGAATTTCCGGGAGAAGTTATTGGTCTTTCATTCTCTCCATCCTCTATTTCATCTTCCGTTTTTGTCTACAGTCCTAGGTAATTTCCTTTTTCCATGACAGCGATTAAAGGCGTGGTTTCTTTACTGACTTTATTGTATGTTTCTGTACTCTTTTTCTCAGACTGTGATGAAGCTCCATACAGATTTTGTTTGAATGCATAATCAGAAGTCATTTACACTATTATTTTTGCTTCTTTTTTTTTTAACACACAAATACAACCTCGGTGGGTTTTCAGGACCACTAGGGAAGGTGGATGGGTTTCGGATTCCCCAACCGTTTATATATAATCAACCTCACGAGAAGAAAACGCAGATAAATCTGACCTTCCAAAGGCGAAAAAATACAATAATTGAAGGGAAGGAATAAGAGGGAAGGTGCAACTTCCAATACAAGAAAGTGAGAATAAAGCTAACGTCCTCTAATAGTGGTCCATATCTGTCAATCTGCACAAGGGTTAGGATTTGTCGTGGTAGGTCAAATGGTCCAAACTCTTGATAGTGACATTGTTCCCAAATGTTTGGTAAGACGATTTGTCGAGTAAGTGAAATCCCATCGAAGATAGCCCGAAGCTTAGCCTCCAAGATAGGGCAGTTTCCATAAGATGTGGAGAATGCCCTAATACAATGTCTATCCTATCGTGAATAATGTCACCACCACTAGCAAAACAATCATTGACACATTCATCGGTGTTAATCTTATGAGATCCCACTGTTGGAAAACGCCAAAATACCAAAATAGGGGGTGCAGAAGGAAGAAGAGCAAAAAAAAAAAAAAAACTAAAGGATGAGGCAACAATTGAGTTACCCCGCCAAGGAATAGGTCGAAATACAGGACCAATACGAAGAAATGAAATCATACAATAGACTCTCCAAATAATTCGCCTAGGCTCTATACGTATCTCGTTGTGCTTTGCGTTGTTCCTCGCAAGCCATAAGAACCAAAAAATAAATAGGGGATGATATTGTAAATGTGGCCTTTGTGAACATACTAACCTAAGTACTTTCGTCTCTGGAACTTTGTTGTCGATTTTTATATCTCGCAAGAGTACGGATCGTAACAAGTAATATAGTGGACTTTTGAGTCCGAATTATCGTTCCTACGAAGATTATACTTTAGGACTTAATCAGATTTTTCTAACTCCTATTTGATGAAAATAAAGAATTATATATTGTTCAAACTCTTGAAATTAATTAAAATGCACACAAATATTGATTGAGAATTCAAATAACAAACGGATATAAAGGTTGTACAATTTCACTTATTGATCACTTTTAAGTCTTAAATCAAGATTCAAAAATCTATTGGAGTGTTCGATCGAATTCTTCTATTATATTCAATTTACCACCATCGAGTTCTCATTAAGCCTATTTAACTAATTCAATCCTATATCTATATATGAATCAATCTTAGTTAAATGAAACATTGGTTCTAAAAATTCATATAATGATTGCAATAATTCGTATAGGTATTTCTACACGTTATACTAATTTACCAGATATTACTATGTGGTCTAAATCTCAAACTCGTCTCTCGATTTGTAAAAGATTCATAAAATTTTCAAATTAGTGATAAAGTAATTCAACATATTAAATTCAAAGCAAAATCAACACATGTATGATAAAATAATAAGAATCTTGAATAAAAAAAATAAATGGTCCCAAGTAGATTATATTGTTCGCCTTAATATGAAATTTAGCTACTTATAGTAACAGAAAAAACAAAAAAGTTATTGGATATATCACCGAATTTTGAATAAAGATGTAGAAAAAAATATTAATTTTGCATCAAGATCTTCCCTCTCTTCCAATCAATGCTTCAAAACTTGAGTTTTCTTGATTTTTTCTCCCTCGATTTGCGCTCTTTAATCTCCAGTTGTATTCTCCCTATCTCAATGTATGGAATCAGAGTTGTATTTGTCTTCTTTGAGTCTTGAAAAAGTTTTAGTTGAATTGAGTTTTTAAAAAGGTTAATTGCACTTAAAAACCCTATTTTTTTGCAGCGGACAGGGCCTAGGCACCATGTAGTGGCCCCGCGGCGCTGCGAATCGAATCCTTTTCCTAAGAGTGGGCGTTGAGGTGCCACCTGCTGCTTCCATTCTGCGTCTTCTTCAATGTTTTTGTCGTAACTTTCTCTTCTGATATCCGGTTAAGGCGATTCAATGTGCGTTGAAAAGATATTTCAAAGGGCTATAACTTTACTTGAAATAACTTGATTCCAATTCGAACGTTTACTAGGTAAAAAATGGGTTTCTATCTTAAGCTAAAAATTTGGAACATACTTGTGCAGTTGAAAATTGATTTGTGTCCATATTTCACTCATTTTTTACTTCTAATTGCATCCCATTGACCCCTAGCATTCTCGAATATTCATCGTGAGGTTCGACACAACTTTTGAGCATTTACATTTTAGTCTTCAAATTTTGGATCTTGCCTTTTTTTTTTTTTTTTGCCATTTTTCGCTTCTTTCAATTCCACTTTCAGTCATCGTATTTTACCTAATAAACAAAATGTTCAATAAATTAGGCTATAATTGTTCAAAAGAACTATTAAATGTCTATATATTCAGGTCCAACACTTATCAAACTTAGATCTAACTCCCTCACCAGATCTCATAGGTACCTGAAATATAGCCCTAAAATGATGCCAAACTTGATTAAAAATGGTGATGCCAGTGGAAATATGTGAAGTAGTCTCGATCTCCGAGCAGCATTGACATTGGAAGACTATAAGTCAATCTATCCTCCTCTGAATGGCTACTTTGATGGGTATTAAATTCTGCCATAGTCTCCAGCAGAAGAAAGAATCTGTAGTAGGTATAATGGGATACTACATCAGCTGCTATGAGTCCTGAGCTGTCAACAAGCGCGGACTAGTTGCCATACTCACTTGGTAACAACATTACCATATGGTGTTTCCTTCCAAAAAATTCGATCATGAGCATGATCCATAGGGGTATAGTTTCAATCTGCTCGACCATAGATAGAGGAAGAACCTGTAACAATCGTGTAGTGTCCCCTCCTGAGCCATCATAAAAATCTTGAACCTTAGCAAAAGAATGCAATCGATAGAGGAATAAGCCGCCAAAGTGGCCTTGCCAATCTAACAATCATGCCAGAAAATTTGTCGAGTGCTAAGGTGCCATGTAATGTGTGGCTTGACCTTATATCCAACTAGCTTCAACCTCCTCCAAAGAGGTAAAACAAAATAAAGAACAAAAGCAAAAATAGGGTGAGTCCCTTGTAATATTTGTTCAATAAGAATTGAGCCTATAAAGATTTCTGCGAACGGAAAAGCCACCATAGCTTTATGGAAAAAGTATTAACAATGTCATGCAATATCCTGAAACCAAATCCACCCTCATCAGTTGGTAAGCAAAGATCTTTCCATCGCTTCCAGTGTAGTCTATTTGCATGATCCTTAGCATCCTAAAGGAAGCTCGCAAAAATACTTTACAATTTATTCAGTATACCCTTAGGAGGCTACATGATCTGAATTAAGTAAAGTGGAATAGATGTGAGAACGTACTTCAATAGAGTGATCCGACCCCTAAAAAATAAAAGATGAGAAGTCCAGCTAGATATCCTAATCTTGTCCTTTTGAATAAAGTCATCATATAAGAAAACTCGCTTAGCCCCTTACATGAAGGGAACTCCAGATAAGTAAGAGGTAGTCGTTGGTGCCTGAAGCCCAACAAATGCTCTAATATCCTGATTTGGCTAATAGATATCTTGTGAGGCATAATAAGACCACTCTTATCTCTATTTACCAACCTCCAAACAATCAAGTAACCACCGAATAGATTGCTTATGCTCATTGCACGAATATAATCATTTCATCACCAAAAGAGAAATGTGAGACGAGAATTACCTCCATGTCGATAGCACATGATAGGGTGAGTCTGAAATTGCTACGTGAGAAGTCGGGAGTAGTCCGTAGCAATAATGAAAAGAGATGGTGAGATGGGATCGCCTAGCCTAAGACCCCAAGAATAGGGGAAGAAACCATACGGGCGACCATTCAAGAGGATCGAGAATCTGCATTCCAAAATGCACCGCCTGATCCTATTAATCCATAAACGATCAAATCCATAACCATCGAGAATATAGTAAAGGAAGCTGCAATCTATGCGATCATATGCTTTAGCCATATCAAGATTCAGCATTGTACTCCCTCCTCTCACTTTAGTATCTAGAGTATGGAGAAATTCCTGAGCCAATAAAACATTGTCTCCAATCAAGTGACCCAGTATAAAACCACTTGTGTGTGTGTGGGGGGGGGGAGGGAATTAATACACAGTAATAGAGTACTCAATCGAGTATTTAACAACTTAGTGATAAGCTTGTTAAACACCGTACACAGGTGTTTAACAAGCTTATCGATCTAAAGCCCGTCCATCTACAAACACCCTTCCTCTTCGGGACCAAAATAATTGAAGTGGCAGCAAAGCAAGACCCTTGGTAAGTGATCACCAACAAAGAAATTCAAAACGGCCACATAAACATCATCTTGTATGATATCCCAACAATTTTGGTGGGAAAAAAGAGGAAAAACTATGCGGACCAATAGCACCATCAGCGTTAATACTAAAGATCGCCTCTCGAACCTCATAAATCAAAGAAGGATGATTAAAAACCACGTTATCTGCTTCATTCACAAGTTTGAGAATAATGTCCAGACGTATGGGCGTATAGGTTCAACAGGTTGTAAGAGAGCAGAAAGAACGTCCTGAAAAAAGGGGGTAGCCGAGCTTTAAATACCATCAGGAGTAGATATAACTTCCCCTTGGTCCTAATGGACCGAATGCTAGAGCGGTCGCAACGTCCTTAAACCAATGAGTGAAAGTACTGGGTGTTGTGATCCCTCTCACATGTCCCGCATGAACCGGCCTTCTGCTTCCAAGAACCTTCCTCAATAGATAAGGTCTGCATGTGCCAGGTGTAAAGAATTACGGTGCTCATGTGTAGGTTCCAGGTCATACTCTCTCTTAGATATATCAATCCTACATTCAACATCCCTAACCATCTAAAAAACATCACAAAAAACCAGTTGATTCCACCAACGTAAACCCCGTTTAAGCTTGAAGAACTTCTCCCAGAGTGCAGCCATCCATGTAAGATGGGTAGGAAATGCTGCCACTGGACTATATCATGAAGTCTGACTTGATTTTAAGTTTTTAAGAGATATTAAGGTTGAGTAATTAATTATTGGAGATATTAGTCCAGAGTTTTATAATGAAAATTCTGTGGAAAAATAATTTCTCTGTTATCAGTATCTGTGTTCTTTGACAATGAGAAAAATTGTACAATTAGCAAATTTTGGTACTTGTGCAGGAAACTAGTTTTTGACATGTACTTGCACAAGAAACTATTTTTGTGGTTGTATCAATAGAGTGACTGATTGATCTTGGAATAATTGGAATTGAATGGTTATAGATTTCATATTCTTTATTTTGTTGTAACGTATTCACATAATTATTCATATATGCATATGTTAAAGGACTTGAAAATGTTGTGTTTGATGTTCTAAACTTTGGTTGCAAATAATTACTCCTACATGATGCATTACAAAGGAAGTATTTGAGCTTAATTTGTGATTAAGTACAAGAAATAGTAAAGAATTTTTGTGCAAGGGGTTGAAATGGAGTGGGTTCATGAGGCCTACTAAAAGTTAGAGAGTGTTATTAACTTCTAAAGATTTAAATGCTGTCAGTAAAAGAAGTCTATTGTGATTGACTTTCTTTCTCTTTGACCCTCCTTCCTTTCCATTTGGATTATTGGAAAATTTGATTCAAATAATACTTCCATTTAATGCATTACTTGTAATTTTGTTACTGGATGTGTTTGCAGCAACTGTTCTATCATAACTGACAATCTTTCCATAACAAAACTAACGTCTTGTGAATACTTATATTCCAGGGCTATGAGCTTGGTCGACTTTGGGATGCCAGTCGATGAAGATGATGGTAGAAAGAACTTTGAATTTTGTGCTTTCAGAGATCCTGTTTTATTTGTAGAACATATTTCTACAATTTTTCTCTTGGATTTCTTCTAACATTAACATTTATCAAGGCTTTTTCCAAAAGTGTGACATGTGCTTGAGCTGTCACTGCACCATGTTTGAGAACTTTGATGTATAATGCTGCGGCCTTGATGTTGTTTCTGCACTCTATTTTGCCTATATCAACATCTGATTTTATTTGCCCTTATTCTTGTGGTATTTTCAATCGAAGTAGATACCTTCTCACTAGTAATTAGTAAATGTGTGTGTGAATTATGTTTGCCATATGTTGCATTTTTTGGAGGTAAATGTGAATTCTTTATGTGAACAGCCAATTATACCGTTTTTTCAGTACGATATGCATTTGAAGTAGACAAAGTACTAGTTTGCAGGAAGGACTTGTTTGCTGTGAGAGAAATTATTTCAGTACTTTGGTAATCGATGAACATTAAGTTAAAATTATTCCGGTAGAATACTTGCCTAGTTTGTTGAAGAATGAGGGGTTATATCATGTCCTTGGATTTGCTTCAGCTGTTCCTTAACCTCTAACAGATGTAGATAGTTATATTCTCCTTGTGTTCATTCCCAGAGTGTGACGTCATTCCTAAGATATCTGGTGTAATTTGATGGCTTTGGAGTTCCCAGAATGAATTTTTTGTATGCACTGTGAAAACAAATTAAATTATCGCTCCCCTAATGTGAAATAATGCTTTTGTTCACCCGTGGTCTGACTCCTTTCATTTGGCCTCTTCAGGCCAAAAAAAGACGGAATCAACAACTGTCAGCTGGATTATGGAGTTCTCGGAAGGATTATAGTTATGGTAAGTGTTGAATTTGATTAGCTGGTGGAAATTGTACTGTTGAAGCAACTCTTTAATATTTGCACATGCCATACCAGTTTTAGCAGTATCATCTTTACCAATATGATTCTGTTCTATGGCTAGTAAACAATGTGATTCCGTTAGTGTTTGAAACCCTTGTATAGTATGCTTGCTTTTTTGGGTTTCTTATAGCATTTCAATAAAACCCTTTCAGTTCGTCTGGAAAACGGGTTAAGTATGCTTGGGTACGGGTGGAGACCCATTTACATCGGTTCATTTTATACTCTAGATCCAACTAGTCTTGCCCAAAAAATGCAGTAGTGTACAAGGGCTTTTAATGCTACAGTTTTTGGATGTGGACATGGATACTGGTTCTGCAGCCGATTGAAATATTCGAGATTTTTAGTGATTAGGAAAAATTTCAAAGAGGTTATGTATACGCATCAGCTTAGGATTGTAGAATTTGGTCAGAAAATTTAGAGAAGTCTTATTCTTAACAGAGTTTCTACGAGTTTTGGGGTTAAAAGGAACATTCACCTTTCACTTTCATATCGAGTCTTTAGAATTGTGTCCCACTTTGGTGTTGGATAAGCTCACACGTCAATCAATAGTCAATAATGTTTTGTGGAAAGATTCCCTTCCCACGACGTGCGGATTTAAGGGCTTGACGTCGGGTGTTTGATTTTGTTTTCGAGTGCACAAGTTGTTGCTCAACTTTGAAACCTATATTTTGTTCACTACTTTACTTTGATATGAATACTTGTAACATTAATGTGAAAATTCAATTATGAAAAGAACTAAAAAGAATAAGGGATTGTTCTATTTGTGTTTTGAGTTTTGAATTCATTTTGGGTTTTATGTTTTGAATGATTGTTGAAAATGTGTTCTGTTGGCACTTTGAAAAATTGTTTCGAAAACATCCAAAACGCATTTTGAAAATTTTGGTTTGATTATAACTGAAAACACCCATGTCGTTTTTGGTTTTCTTTGTAAATTTTTAACTTGTTTTGAAAAACGCGTTTTCAAAAATAGGAAAGAGAACACATTTTCACTATTTTGGAAAAATCGAAAACAGAAAACGACTTGAAAATGGTAAAGAGAACATGCCATAAATGTTTTAAGTCCAAACTAATAGAATTAATATTCAATTATGTGACATTATTTTCGAAACTTGACGGTTCTCTTTATGAATGTGATTGTTTTTTGTTCACGATTTTTTTCTCTTGTTTGATCGATGTACATTTTAGTTGACGCACACATGTTTGAAGGAGTCATCCATTATTTTTCCGAACCATTAATGTTCATGGCGACACCACGTAGCTATATTGTTGGTTAAACCAATCGTACGGTTAGTTTTTGAATGCCTTCGATCTTAGTGATTAGCATGATTAACAAGGTAAATACTAGGGTCCATTTGATTGCAAGGGTGGAAAATTGGTGGAAAGAAAATGAATTCAAGGGAAAGTAATTGTCTAGAAATGTTTTGCAGGGAATTGTTAATTTAGTATGTTTGATTGGTATAATTTTTCACCCGGAAAATTTTTAAATTTTGTGTTCGTTTGACTTTGTTTTATATGGAAATTGTCCATTAAAGTGATAATTTTTTCCACAATTGGTTATAAAATTTGTTTACATTGCCAAAAAGTGAAAAAAAAAAAAAATTCCTAAAAAAATCATTTTTTTCATCAAAGTTTAATATTCGTTTGGCTTTGTTTTACATGAAAATTGTCCATTAAAATGATTTTTTTTTTTACAATTGGTTATAAAATTTGTTCCAATTGCAAATAAAAAAAAAAAAAAAAAAAAATCTGTAATTCCATTTTCCCACCAAAATGGTGGGAAAATTAATACCACAATTTCCATGAAAAGGTGCACGTGTGGAGTGAAGTGAGAAAATAATTTTCATGGCAAAAAATGTCTATCTAACAATCCAAAATTCCATGAAAAACCATGGCTATCAAACACACCCTAAAAGTTTAAAAATTGAATTTCGATATTTTAAAGTTCAACGACCATTCATGAAACACGCCTACACATAAGTTCATAGACGAACAAAGTTCTTAAACTCCACTATTAGAAAAATCAAAGTGCATTTAAACCTATAAAACTTTGACTTTTTATAGTGGTGTATTTGTAATTTTGCATGGTTTATTATAAGCTCTGAGCTTTATTCTTTCCAGCATTGAATTATTTGTTTAACATGATTTTGTGCATCATTTGTAGTGCACAAAAAAATCATTTTTTTCGTCAAAGTTTAATGTTTGTTTGGCTTTGTTTTACATGAAAATTGTCCATTAAAATGATTATTTTTTTTTTTACAATTGGTTATAAAATTTGTTCCAATTACAAATAAAAAAAAAAAACTGTGATTCCATTTTCCCACCAAAATGGTGGGAAAACTAATACCACAATTTCCATGAAAAGGTGCACGTGTGGAGTGAAGTGAGAAAATAATTTTCATGACAAAAAATGTCTATAAAACAATCCAAAATTCCATGGAAAACCATGGCTACCAAACACACCCTTAAAGTTTAAAAATTGAATTTTGATATTTTAAAGTTCAACGACCATTCATGAAACACGCCTACACATAAGTTCATAGACGAACAAAGTTCTTAAACTCCACTATTAGAAAAATCAGAGTGCATTTAAACCTATAAAACTTTGACTTTTTATAGTGGTGTATTTGTAATTTTGCATGGTTTATTATAAGCTCTGAGCTTTATTCTTTCCAGCATTGAATTATTTGTTTAACATGATTTTGTGCATCATTTGTAGTGCACGTGTGTGCATGTATTTATTCAATAATTGGTGATTAAATGATAAAACAATAAAGTGGAAGCAATCGCGAGGCTCAACTCTTGTTTTTTTAACATAATGTGGACAAATATTTCAATCAATATAGGGACAAAAGTTTGACCCCAAAGCATGCAAAAAAAAATCCATTATTGTAATTAGCACACTACTATGTGAACCTCAGTGCTGCACAAACTATTCATCGTGTGCCCACTTATAGAATGTTAGGTAAAGGAATTGGACCGTACTAGACGATTGCAATATATTTAAATAATTAAAATTTTATTTATTATATTATTTAAGTACTATAATTATAATTTAAATGTAGTCATCGACATGTATACTTATACATAACAAATAAATTCAAAGACATAGCACGTGCGTATATTTTTCATATGAGTATTGAGTATTGGACCTCCATATGAAAAAGTCCTATTAAGAGAAATAATCCAAATTCTTATATGGTAGTTATTGATTCCATCTTTATCATATGTTGAATATTACCATTAATGTATTTCAAGATGGTAGCTTGTTCAAGCACATTGATCTTTAAATCCAAAAGATCATTTGAACTTTAGATGGCTTGTTTGAGCATTGATGTTGAAATTCAAATGCTTGTTTGAACTTTAGACAGATTGAATTGTTCAATAAGAGCTTGTTGGGCTATGATATCATATGTAGTATTAGGTTTGATTTCAAAAGGATAACCTTAGTAAGGAAGAGTAGCTAAAACTCTTATATATTCGTTTATGTTTCCATTTTTACCCATGACAATGATAGGCAGCAGAACTTGAACACAACGTCTAACAGCTCTCATACCACCTTGACCTTCATTGAACAGAATAATGTCTGTGGAGTTTATTTATTTTACTGCATCATCATTTAATTACCAAGGAAGTTCTCTGATGAATTAAACCCTGATATTATTCTCAATTATTAGAGTGCCAGAAAGAAGAGATTGTTAGGAGTGCGAGTACACATACATAGCTGGGAAGTGTTGTCCTTTTCCTAAAATTTCTCTCATTCCTCAAGATGTGGCCTTCCAGTTCTAAGGATGGTAAGGATTTGATTACACATTTGGAAGAATTCAATCAGAACAAATTCAATAATGGAATCAAGACTATTTATGGGGATCACAATATCTGAATGTAGTTGTCATAACTAGTGAGATGTCCCTTTTGGATTTCAGATGGAAAAAAAAAGGAAGGAATATAGTGACTCATGTTTTTCTTTATAGCCTACTGTTTGCTTTGAGTTGAGAATACATTATTTTACCAGTCTTGTTCTCCTTACTCCACCTCATTTAGTTCGCAGTTTGGCTGGCATTCTGCAAGTAGAACAATTTGGTTCACTCATTGCTTTTATACATGGCTTCATGGCCATATCGTTTTTCATGTTTATATGGCTAGTCTCTGCTGGTTATCAAGGATCTAATTGTTTTAGATCTTTAATTAGATATAGGAATGAATTGAACGGCGTGACATAAAATGACTTATGTTGAATTGAGATGTGTCGTCCGAACTTGCTGTTCCATCATTTATATTTTGACACCTCAACACATCACATCCTCTTAGAAAATGAGAATGACAACGAGGTCCATTGTGCCAAGGTGTCAAAATATATGCTGGCGTCTTCCATTTGCTAAGAAGAGATGTGTCAAGGTGCAAAATATGTATTAAAGGTACAACCGATGAAACAAGAAGTTTGAGACAATGAATCTATGCTTGTACTGGATAGCGACAAAGCATAGTTTCACCATTGTGACATCTCTGTCTTTCACAAAGTAAACAGCCACTATCCAAGAGAGAAACAATTTTGGCTCATTACGTACACTGAAACTGGTAGATGGAACAGATAATTGTCAATTTTTTTACATCTCTCTTTGTCGTTCTTGTTAAGCTCAACTACCAATACAGCTGGTGCAAGTTAGCATTATAGGAAAGTGTATTGTTCCATCTTCTGTTTTCATTTATTAATATCAATAGATGGGATGGAGCTTGAACAATGTAAGCAACAGCGAGGAAAGAAATTCTAATAATTTTATTTTTTTACATTGTGTTCTTAGGTTGTTCCCTACTAGATGGACAGGAACAAATAGCAGTTGGAAAGATTGAATAAACAAATAAAAGAGACACAGAATTATGATGCCATATTTCCTTCACTTCCCCATTCTTTCTCTCTTCAACATGTTGCAGCAGCAGAGAATCCACTTTTTCAACTTGTTACTGCCTCTTTTTTCCAAGAAAACTGCCTGCCAACACACACGTGCAACAAAATTAGTCCTTGAAACAATAATTGTCCCATGAACTGTAGGTGTCACATAAATAACTCACTGGATTTTCCAGACGCTTTTTTCCCTTCAGCTGATGATTTGAAGAAACCAAAATGCTTCTTTGCAATTGAGTCACCCTTCAAGAGATTTTACATGAGTAAATTATCTCTTCAGAGAAAAAGCTCGGAAAAATTTAGTCAAAAAAACTTGATATCAGAAAAAAGTAAGATTAGTACCTCATAATCTGGGGCAGAATGGCCTTGTGAGAAACCAGGAACATGTTCCATTGAAGTGTGAATATCAGAATAAGCTACATTGTCCTGAAATTCAAAGCAGGCATTAATATCAATGCAAATAACACAGAGTTATATGGTGTTTCATTGAACTTGCCTTGGAGAAATGAAACATAGGGGAGCTAGCAGTATCATCAAGATACAAACTCTGTTGCTTTCCTCTTTTCTGTGTCATTTTCTTTTTCTGGTTGCTGTTCTTTTTCTGTTCATTGGACGCGTAGTTTTCACAGTCGTCTTGAAATTGCGGAGGCCCTGAAGATGCATCAGACACCATAGACAGGTTTTCATCTTCTTGACCATCATAAACATATGCTCCTTTTTCTCTATAACTATAGTTATCGGAAGCCCTGTTGTAATGATTTGTCGAATTGGAAAGTTGATCCAAGTACATAGTCCATCCCGATTCACATCCACTACTGCATTCAGAATTCGATATATTCATTCTCAGGTTTTCTGCACTTTCAAATGAAAGCACGAATTCTTTTATGCAGGATTATAGACTTGTAGAGAGAGAGAGAGAGAGAGAGTTAGCAAGTTGGTTTCTCTTTGTTGTTTGCTATTTATAAGAAGAAGAAGATACTGTTGAATGATAAGAAACCAAACAAATTACACTCAAATCCTAGACTAATTTTGTCCTTCCCTTTGTTATTTTCCCTTATTTTTATATTTTTGTCGAGTAGAATAAAGAATGCCAGTTGTCTTCGTCATTCTGTGTGTGTGTGTGTGTGTGTGTGAGAGAGAGAGAGAGAGAGTACTTGTATTGTAGGGGTAAAAAGGCTTAACATCTGTTCTATAATGTCATTTTTTTTTCAAGTTGTAAATTCTTTTGTGACACTAAGCAAATTTATGTCAGAACAGACAACAAAAATCTTTGCAAATGTTAAAGGGAGAGGCTCCAATCTTGTACTTTTGAGTATCAACTTTTTATTAGGGTCCTAAACTATTGTCATTGGGATTCACAATGAACATAGTTTACACATTCTTCAGACCAGGAATAAATAAAATAGTATACTGCTGGTCAGTTCCACATATGACATGTTTGGTAAGCTGGACGGAATAGTAATCATAGTTGATTCATTTTGACATTCTTCTGAACCAATAACCACAAGTCATATTGTGTTGAGTCAAGTTATATCCGATGCTTTATCGAACATTTCTGTAAAGTCGGTAAAACTTATTGCTAAAATATTATGGAATAAAAAATCAATAAAATACTTCATCCTCAACTTTTTGACTTTATTTTTGTGATCATAAAAGGTGAGGATTGGACTTCATTAACTGGTAGCATTTGTCTTATTTTCTTGACCAGTAGAGTTTCTTCAAGGTAAGCATATAGCTTTATACAAGTGAAGTTTTGTTGCATACATATGGTGTCAAAATTGAGTTAATGCAGATTGGCCCATTTTATGCAATAGAATGGGAATGATGTTCAGAAGCCAGCCAAGCTATACGAATGCAGGCCCATCACGTTCTTCTGGCAAACATGTACAGATATGTGATGATAGATACACTTCCAAAATTCATACGGAAACACTGATACTGGGATTCGATAGGGTAACATATGAATTTACATGCCTACCAAATATGTTATGTACATCTCGAGTTTGAGAAAGTTATAAGTTACACAAGGGGTAATTATTATTGTAAAAAATAATCGTCTCAATTAAGAGAGGCAAATTGTAGATGACATAGTCCTAAATTTAAGGAGTGAAACTGAGTACTTCAATGCTTGGCTACAGGGTATCCATCTGAGCCAACTGGTCCCGGTACCTAATTTCATTTGCACATGCTCCATGCCTACTTGCATGCCTTGAACAAAATCAATCCTCATTTCTACCTCATTTATGGTTGATCCATTCGAAAAGGTGTGCAATCATTACACGGTGAATTTTCATGTGTATCATCCTTTGTACGTTAAAAAAAAAAAAAAAACTAATTATGTGTAGTATCTTTTTTCTAGATTTAGTTATCTTCAAGTCATTCTGCATCATTCGTTGCATCAGTTTCGTATCAATGCACACCCATGTTCTTGATCATGACATTGAGGATATGGTTTGTTCGTGATACTCAAATGGCAAACAATTGATGCGGTGAGTTAGCACAACTATATCTATGAGTGGTGGCTTTGACAAGTTAACCAATAGAAATTGAAAAAACTGTATCAAGAAATCGAGGAATTGAAGCAGTATATAGATAATTTTCAATTATGATGGCTTGACAATCACATAGACACAGTGGTTGACAAGTCGGAGAAAAGGACTTTGAGGATGATAGCCCTTTTGTCCTCTCAATCTTGAGTGGGGAATGGATCTGGTATGGCCTTTTGGGGTTTGCACCAATCTTAGCTTGTCAATGGTCCCTTGAAAATGTCATAGGCATAAGCTTTTAAAATTAACACTGTTATGAATTACTGAGGCTCTGATCCCCAAATTTGGGTTAAAAAATCTCAATCATTGCCATATTTTTAATTATATTTCTCGGTAGTCATTAAACTTTAAAAATTATTCTTAATAGTCATTATACTTTTAACAATGTCTTCCGTCAATCACTCCTCTCCTTCCATTTGAACCTTAGCGATTCCAATGATGTAACAAACAAAATCGTTAATTTTTAGAACAAATTGAAATTACAGATGAAAAACAACGATATGCTATGTGTACGTACAATGACTACTTAGAAAAAAAAAATTTAAAGATCGATGATGGAAAACAATTTTAAAAGTAAATTATTATTCAGAAAAAACAATTAGAGTTCAATGAATATTGCAAAAGAACGCCGAAACTACCGTGACCATTGGGATATTAAGCCCCCAACTTCATAGAAAATGTTACAATATGAAAAATTAAATTACAAATGTGGAGAGTAAAACTTCATTGGTTCAATAATTCAAAGGCATCTGGGCAATTAATGCTTGAGTTGACCTGACATACCCCAACCCACCCCACCCCCCACAGTATCACTGTCCTTCTCAGAGGACAGCCAAGACAAAATTGCATCGATACATACACAAAGGATTTGGTTAAGAGAGATTTTGTGTTGAACCAAAAGGCTATCAATTTTCACACTGACAGATACTACAATTGTTACCTTAGCTTATTCCACCTTCAAATATTTGTACTGTATTCACCTCCTTGTTGCCCATCGCTATGATACCTTTGTCACCGTCGTCCACACACTCGTACACTCTATTCATTTATTTTTATTTATTAATATTGTTTAGTATTGTTCAATCTCTTTTATCCAAATATATCATCAATGTTTATTTTGCAATTCGATGGTAAAAACATGAATCATNGTACTGTATTCACCTCCTTGTTGCCCATCGCTATGATACCTTTGTCACCGTCGTCCACACACTCGTACACTCTATTCATTTATTTTTATTTATTAATATTGTTTAGTATTGTTCAATCTCTTTTATCCAAATATATCATCAATGTTTATTTTGCAATTCGATGGTAAAAACATGAATCATTCTAAGTTTGACGTTCTTTTATGGAGAGGTTTAATACGTTTAAAGAATTGGAAGGAAACAAAGTAGTCTATTAAGATGTTTGTAAGATGAAAGGATGGCAAAATTTTCTTTCACGCATTGTCCATCCCTATCCCGAAGGGATGAAGAATCCCCACCTATGAATGCTAATAGGGACATGGAACATGATCCTATCAAGAATTCTCAAACTCGCCTCGAATCTATTCGTTATATTTTTTATGATTTTCAAATTTTTTTAAAATTAAAATAATTTTAAATCAATAGTTAATTTATTTAAAGTGCGATAAATAGAAATATTTTAATCCTGCCAACCTAAAATCTTTGAAACAAAGGGTATGATATCTGTATTAATCCTTTGCCACACAGACTTTAAGGTACCCCCACTTTTTCAAGGTAAGAAGAGGGGTATAGAATATGTCTTGGGTTAATGTTCTATCACCAAGTGCTAAGGCTTAAGTAACCAGTGTGACTACCCTTAAAGAAGAGTATATGTGCTCGAAAGCGATACGAGTCGATAGATAGAGAATATATAAGGGCACAATACAACACTCTATAAGTAACTCAATAAAATAAGTTCCGTAAATTCGGAATAAGGGGTGCCTTCTAACAAAGAGAGTCGTAATGACAGAGCTGGAAGACTATTTAGTAAGATACAATGTTAATTTCCTCCAAATAAAATGATCATACTAATATATGGAAAATACTATGGATACATACCCATAGGGGTACCCATAGCACAACCCTTAATATATTTATTCAAATTATCTTTTGAGGATGAAGAATTTACCCTTGAAGTTTGTCATTATAATTTTCCCTACTTCATACCAATAACTAAGAAAATTTAGTCTGAGTTGCCATTAAGCATGGTCAAATATTATCGTTTTTAAATTTCATTTCTATTTGGTTTAACTTAAAAATTGATAAAAATTAAGTTAAAATTAACAATTAATTTTAACCACACATTTTATAGCACTTACAATTTTTATCAATTTTTTAACTGTATATTTCAGTAATTTTTATCAAAATATATTAAAAATCTAACTTTGAAGACTTTCATCTTTTGTTCTGGGATTCTTACATCTTGAGACAACGTTTTTTTCTTTGTTATACAATTTTTTTTTTTTAAAAAAAAAAATGATGTAAGAAGTAATGGATAATGAAATGTCAAAAAAAAGTGAGGTGGGCCAATATCTATACTGGCTGCTAGAAGGGTAAGTCAAGAGCCACACGTGTGTTGTTCCAAACCCATGTGCCCAGATTTTTGTCCCTTTGCTTTTCTATTAATTATCGCTATCAGTATCATACATTATTGTTTTTCATAAATACATTGTCAAATTATATATATATATAAACATTTTGAAATAGAGTTTATATTTATTTTGGGTGTGATTGGCATTCTTAATAATAAGTTTCGTACTTTCAAGTAGGGACGCAATAATCAAGGGGAGGAGGGCAAGGCTGGGCTTTAGCCCAACTCTTCCCCCAAGGCCCATTTAAGTTTAATGTAAAATATAGGGTAATTAGCGCAAAACGTCCCTACCTATGACG
>CAIGRR010412337.1:0-10105 GCA_903798365.1 Fraxinus sp. 1973-6204
TTTTCATTATGTAGAATTAATAAAATCATAGCATCCCTTTTTTCTCTTTCTTTTCTTTGAATTGTTTAACAGAAACCACTCGGTCCTCCAATGGTTTGTGCCTATCCTAGAAAATTAACTTGTTCAGAATGTCTGGATGGTTCAAAATTGTGTAAAATGAACACTTTTGAACCGAAAATTGTATCTTTTCTCGCTAAAAGGGACATCTCCTTGTAATTTCCTCATAATTAAGCCACTGTTTGGTATTGACTTGAGATTTTAATTTGATTTTAATACAAACCAAACATGGGCTAAATGATGATAAAGCCCGTGTTTGACGACCATTATTTTAAAACTCTTTTTTCTACGTACTCATTTTCATTTACAAATTCACAAAATAAAATATTCTGCATGTAAGCCTAATTTTTTTTTTTTTTATTTATTAACCACACATTTTTCTAAAATCACTATTCAAAACATTATTTTTTTTCTAAATAATGGATATCAAATAGGAGCAAAATTACATGTGGCAGTAGACATGTAGTTAACTATCATTCAAGGACTAGAAGCCGGAAAGTTATGCCAAAAATGTGCGTTGCGAAACTTGATTGCATCAAAATTGCTACGTATATTACGAGCAAAATTCCTCTCCGAGGATTGAGTTATTCCGATGAACGATACTGAAGCGATACACGCCATTTATTATGTGTAGAAGAGCTTAACAGAATTGATTGTTCTTTCTGTATAGAGAAAATTTGGTTTCGAATAGGAAATAGATTTCCATTTCAAGGAAAATTAAATTGAGAAGTGGATTTAAGAGATTATCCATTTTTTTTTTGTAGGGTTTTGTTTGCAGATTGAGAGCCAATCTGCATTTGACACATTGTTGAAATGTGATGCTGACCTATCATTGTTGAGCTTGGATATCCTTAGTTTTTGATGATTTATTTTTATTTTTCTTTGTATAACATAGGACATGGGTGTGTGGTCACAGTTGTTTGATGAATATTAATTAAATCCTCGAAGATTGTTCTTCGAATATCTTTTCAATCGCTTATTCGTCCGCGAATAACATTTTTCAGTGTTATTCTTCTTTACACTTCCGTTTGCATCATTTTGCCTACCACTTGTCTGAATTTTTTTGGTACCTATACTCGGCAGTCGGCACGTTGACCTAAATTGACAACGTTCACTTACGATCGTAAGGGTTCATTTTACATGACATTTTTTTTTTAGTAGAAGAACTTTTGGCGGAATCTATCTTAATGTTTATTTAAAAACTAATTTTTAAAAATATTTTTATTCCGAAAGCAATTTTAGAGGAAACTACGTTGAACTAGCTACCTCTAGAAAAATTTCGAATTAGCAAAAGCATTTTCATAAAATTAGTCAAACGAGTTCAGCACGAGCTTTTGTGACTTTTCAAAAGTCATAACAAACAGGCCATAAGTGTATTATCAAACAAATTTGGGTGTATTTGATTACAATGATTGTAGTTAAAGGGGATCTTGTGAAAGATGGAAAAGCTGGAATTCAAAATGTGGTAAACTTAAGAGGAAAAACGTTCTCGTAGAAGTTGTGTCAAGGTGTAAATATAATAGATAATTCTCCATGTACATAATCCATGTACATAATGGATTACATAGGTCCATGTGGAAGAAATTTGGCCGTGGATGTGAAGTGTGGAAAAGTCAAAAATTGTAAACTGTCGATGGATGCGCGACACCTGTCAATTATGTAACGGGATATTATGACAATTTTGCTCTTTTAATTATTTTTACTCATCAAGCTCCCTTTATTAACGCTTTTTCTGTGATCAAATCACCGATGTACTTTACTAATTTAACAAATGACAAATACTGATATTGGATTTTAAACCCTTCAACCAGAAATACTTGACAAGATTCTCTTATTCTAAATATTAAGTTGGGTGCTTCTCTACACAACTATCCAAGTTATATTATCTCAAGTGATCGGTATCACTCAAATGATTTTTCAAATAACTTGGCAACCATAGTAGCAATGAAGGATTTTGCAAACTGAAATTTCATTTTTTTTACGTGTAAATCACTCTAAGTGGCATGTTTTCTTGATAACAAAAATAAAACATAAAACAGACTTAGGAGGGGTTCGGCCGGACCTTCGGCTAAAGTGCAATATGAGTTAACTTTTGGCAGTTACAATTAGAAGTAGTCGAAGTGACATGGGATTTCATACTCTGCATTCCTTTCTTTCTTGCTTAACTTTTGTATGTTTGGTTTGCACCTGACTTTTCGATGATTATAAGGGACCTCAGGAGGTTTAACGGTTCTGATCAGAGCCCAATTCACTCCTTTGAAGAATTCATGCCTCTTGATATCAACAGAGCCCTTTTGGCTTCCAATTCTTTTCTTGGGGTTCTTTACCAGAAGACTGCTTATTAAATCCTGGACTTTCACCAATTCTTCGTATTCTTTGCTGCTACTGATTCCCATTCTTGGGAATGTCAATGGTTGCTTCAATATATTGATGAGAGTTTTCTCATTGTTCTCTCCTTTAAACGGTGTCGTACTGTACAAAAGTTCGTATAAGAACACACCAAAAGTCCACCAATCTACTGCACTTCCGTGTCCTTGGCCGGAGATGACCTCTGGTGCCAAGTACTCGTGTGTTCCGACAAAGGATTTTGATCGAGCATTAATAGGTTCTGCTACTAATTCAGTATTGTATAGTTGGACATCCTTTTGTTTTGGAATTGTTGGACCTTGAGTTCTGTCTTTTGTTAGACCTGGCAAGAAATAACATAATTAGATAACAAAATTATATAGTAATACAAATATGATGTGATAATACCTTCTTTCATGGAAGTTGAAAAACATGAGAGCACTGGCTGTATAGGCATGGCACAAGAGGGAGATGAGCACTTGGGATTTTTATGAATGGCTGCTTCTTGCTCAAGTTTAGATCTTATGAGTNAACATGAGAGCACTGGCTGTATAGGCATGGCACCAGAGGGAGATGAGCACTTGGGATTTTTCTGAATGGCTGCTTCTTGCTCAAGTTTAGATCTTATGAGTTTGGGGACACTTTCACATTTGAGAGAGAGATCAAAATCTGAAAGCATAATGTGACCATCTCCTCTAACAAGAACATTTTCTGGCTTAAGATCTCTGTAAACAATGCCCAACATGTGGAGATACTCTATGGCCAAAAGAGTTTCTGCTGCATAAAACCTGAAATGCACAAATCTGTTAATTTGTTAACGAATACTTGAGAATAGACACAATATTCCATCTACCGTTGAGATGGTAAAGCTATTTAGAATGAAAACAAATTCAAATACATGTCGTTGATGCTTCAACACCATCGTTCTTAATTTTAGAATTGACTTTGTTTATGTATCGAATTTTGGGTGTTATTTCTGCGCTATGCTTTCTATGGATACGGCAACATACCGTTACCACCTCCCCCAGCAACTAGAGGAATACGGGGAGATCTTGCGCGCATTTTATTTAGGTATGCACAACTAGATTGCCAATGTAGTAGCCTTTTTGTTACTAGCATTGGCGTCATTGATCAAAGTAATTATTTATTTATTTTTTGTTTACTAAAATTAAGTATGTAATACTCGTTCTTAAATTAAGATGTTTCTTACTCTTTGTATTACAGATTGTTATGTTATTTTCTTACATTGAATTTTAAACAACAGAATGTTAATTTTTTTTTTTCAATAATGTAAAGAAAAGATTGAATTTTAAATTATTTATTTTTAAATTTTTTTGACAAAATATTCATCATATATTTAAAGTATTTTCTAATTATTATTTCACTATTGACGGAATTTTGTCAACAACGGTTAATTTGTTTATTTTTGTTACTTTCTTTACCAACAAATATTTCGTCATTAAATTAATTTTATTAAGATAATTTTAAAATTACTACTAACGTAAAATCTATGCTAGTTATATTAAATTATCAGTAAATTAAATCAATAAAATTAAGTATTTTAATTATTTTTGGCAAAAAAAAAAAAAAAACTTTTTTTGTGCTGAAGACAAGTTTAAGCCCCTGTTTGAGCCACATTATTTTTACAAAAATGCATTTTTTTGTTTGATGTGATGATGAATATGTGATTGAAAAAAGGAAAAATTATTGATATGATGAAAAATATTATTTTATTGAAAAATGTGTGATTGAAAATGAGTAGAAGAATGAAAATGGAAAAATAATGTAGCTCAAACAGGAGCTAAATAAGTAAGTTTGTTCCATCTTCAAGGATTTAAACTTTAGATAATATTGATCAATATAGGTTAAGCATCTATTTAGAGGGGATTAAAATTAAATTTTTAGTAAATTTTGATAAAAAAATTTGATGAAATATGTTATTAAGAAGTTATGAATCTCATAAAATATGTTATTAAATTAATTGTTGACTTCGACTTAAATTAAAAATCTACCAAACATGGCATCCTAAATAAGTACGAGAAACTTAGTCAAGTCTTGGTCTTTGAGCAAGCATAAGAAGAAAAAGAAACTAAACAAAATCAGAAATTTGTAACAAATGTGAAAAAATTACAAACTTACTTGGCTGATGAAATGCTGAAACGCTTCCCCGGCTGGCGTTGCCGGGCGGAGAGTAAAAAAATGAGAATGGAAAAATAATGTATCTCAAACATGAGCTAAATAAGTAAGTTTGTTCCATCTTCAAGGATTTAAACTTTAGAGAATATTGATAAATATAGCTTAAACCCCTATTCAGAGGGGATTAAAATTAAATTTTAGTAAATTTTGATAAAAAAAATTGATGAAATATGTGATTGAAAAGTTGTGGATCTCATAAAAAAGTGATTAAAATTAATTATTGGCTTCAACTTAAATTCAAAATCTGCCAAACATGGCATCTTAAATAAGTACAAGAAACTTAGTCAAGTCTTGGTCTGTGAGCTAGCATAAGAAGAAACCAAACAAAATCAGAAATTTATAACAAATGTGAAAAAATTACAAACTTACTTGGCCGATGAAATGCTGAAACGGTTCCCCGGCTGGCGTTGCCGGGCGGCGTGCAAATCTCCGCCGGGGCAAAACTCCATAACCAAGCAAGAGTAATGAGATGCATCAAACTGTGCATATAGAGTTGGTAGAAAAGGATGGTCAAGCATACCCAAAATCTCTTTCTCCATTTCTGCTCTTTGAAGCTTTTTTCTTATGGCAAGAGCTTCTCTATCCACCACTTTCATGGAATATAAACACTGCTGTAAACCCTCAACAGGGTTTCTCATCTGACAAAGATACACATTTCCGATATCACCACCGCCTAGCCGGCGGATAAGTTTAAAGTGCTCCAGCCCTACTTGGCCTTTCTCACGGCGGAGCAACCTCATGGCTTCCCAAGCTGTTTGATTTGCCTTGTGTGGCTTGCTAGAGAAAGGGTTATCAGAGGAGGATGAAAGGGAGGCAGAGGTGGAACACCGGTGGCTGCCGAAGCTGAGGCTGCTCAGCCAACTCCGGGTGGAATCTGGCACCGTTATGGAAGAACAGCTGCTGCTTTCGTAGTAGTCGGAGTCATCACGATCACGGATTGTGCTTGCCATGATTGTTGATCAGAGCACGTATGAGCTTCTTTAGGCTTTAGTTGGGCCTCAGGTTTTGTACAAATGCAGCCTTTTGGTATTTGAACTAATTAGAATTTTGCATAAAGTGTTACTTTTGGCTAAAGGTCGAAGAAAAACCAATGTATTGCGGAAAGCGAATTGGTTTTGTTATATAATGAAGATATGCCACTTTTATCACATGATTTCATATTGTTGACGCTGCTAGTAATAAACTACCTATAGATAGAGTGGCCATTTTTCCCATGGATTAAACAGACTAGACTACTGGATTGGTTCGATTCAATTTTAGTTTTTCAGTTCTAGTCGCAACCAAGCACCAAAAAGAAGCATTCCATATATAAATCACGTGGCACCGACCATTATTTTTGGTTAACTTACCGACAAAATGATCAAATTGAAATAAAAATATAAGTTGTACGATCGAATTGAAACAAATCATAGTTGATTGACCAATGTAAAATAAAATTCCGGTGAAAATTGTCCTTTGAATTATATTGGATTTAGAATAATATTTACATGGTTGACGGTCAAAGAACTAATTTTGAATCATTTATGGTCCATAGTGGACCATCACGAATAGTATGGGACCTTTCTAGCAATATTTTGGGTGTAGTAATTGATGAAGGTGCATAACATGAAGCACCCGTGACGTATTCATTTCCACCTCTTTTGCCATTTTGCTAGTTCTCTTCTCATTATGATTTACTTGCACTGCATGTGAATTCAGGTATGAGATTGATATGAAACGTTGTGCCTAGGGATATTTTGTACTCAATATATTCATTTTTTTACCGGTTAAATACAGTTGTTCCTCAATTAAATTTCAAGTTGGTCCTCAAAGCTTCTATTTTCGCAACAGGACGTACAAGCCTTAATCATGTTGAGTACAGTTGGTTAAATACAGTTGTAACATATATTTCATAATGTTGGGTATTTACACTTAACATGTCATCGTGTGGGCGATTGTGGCTCGTTCGAACATATTAATCTTGAATTTCAGTATTAACTGGAGCTATAGCCTATACACATGATGTATAATACTCCGTATGGAAGCGTGAAAATACGGAAATCATGAATTGAACACTCAATGTTTTATTTCATTAAGAGGTTGTTTTGAGACTCATTTTTAGCCAAAAACAAATTTTGGAAAAATAATTTGATGATGTGTGATTAAAAATTAATAAAAAGTTTTGGGTTTGCGTGCAATATTATTTTATAGAAATTTTTTTTTTAAAAATAAGAGAAAAACTTATTTTAAAAATAATGGGAAACAAACCATAAAAAAATCACATTTTTCAAAAGACTCAAATTGTCCAGTTTGTACAACAAAATAAAATCATATTTTACAAAGAATAAACAATCTAAAATTGTTATAAAGTAATTAAATCTTAAAACTGCCAAAATTAATTGATAAGTTTCATATGCGGGTTGCATCAGTCGCTCCCACGTGGAGATAATTCCATTTGGAATTTGAAGTGAATATAAATCTGCATTGTTGTTCCAAAAATAATTGTTGTTCGATCGTATCATGAAATCACGAGCATAAGCATTCTCTAGTCATAGGATATTCTCAACTCTGTCAATTACGTTTATTTGTTTCCTATTATATAGGATCTTCCAACCGTACATACATTACATAATAATGAGAAATTGAGAATCGTTCACCTCAATATTCATTGAGGATTCCAAGCATCTCATACACATGTCATTAAGGTTGTGTTTGACACCCATTTTCAAGAAGAATTTGATTTGAAATAGTGATTGATGGAAGAATGTGTGGTTAAAAAGTAAAAAGAATTTTTGGGTTTATGTGTAATATTATTTTATTAATAGAATGTGTAGTTGAAATGAAGAAAGATAAAAAAATTAAAAAAAAAAAAAATGAGAAAGAGAGTGAGAAAAAAAAATGGATGTTAAACAAGAGCTAAATCTTCATATGGTATTTGAGCTAGTTTTAGGTAATACCTTTTTTTTTTTATACTTTCTGTTGTGGTTTGATCCAAATTCCATGTGATTTGGTGTTTGGATGATTGTAGGAAGTTTAAAGTACTTGGGTTTGAGGAATCCTAGGTTGTGGAGATCAGATTTCATTGATAATTATGAGGTTGGCTTGGAAAAGGATTCTTGGAAGGTAAAAGGTAAGTTTTGGGAAACCTACCCGAGACCTAGCGCTTAGGCGCCATCATCGCGGCGCTCAAGCGCCCGAAAAAATGAAGGAGAAATTTTTGGGACAGATGATCGGCGCTCAAGCGCCACAGGAGAAATTTAACAAGACTACTGATTTTGAAGATACGTTTAGCTTTGTGTGTGACCTTCCATTGTTTAGATTATACTATCTATTGCAGTCACATCTGGATCGCCCTTACATTAATTAGATGTCAAGAATGCCTTTTTCCATGTTCATATTTTTTAAGAACCATACATGGATCAACCACTTGGCCATTGTAAAAATCATTTTCGAGCACTCATACTTATATTGTATTATGTTAAAGGCAAGGTCCACATTAAAAGTAGTAGTTCAAACCCTTATAAACTGATTTGTGTTTTCATTTTTATTTGATGTGAGAATTTATCCCTTAACATATCATTGAAAGATGGTCACTCGTTTGAATAAACTAATCTTGAAATTCATGTGCTCAATTTTTTAGTCTAAAATAGGTTGAATCGCTTGTTTGATCTTAATGCGTCTTGATACCATATTAAAATTTGGGTTTTCATTTTAAAATGTCAACCTTACTAAGAAGAGTAATACACGCCCTTATTAGTTACCAATTCCATATAAGTTGAAAAATAAAAACTCAAATACCTCATAGGAATGCATTTTTCATGCATGAAATTGGCAAAAAAACAAGCTTAAAGTGGTTTTACATTGGAATTCGAACTCCATTTCCACTTTTGTATCAAAATTAGAAATTGAATTCCATAGATGTGACATTTTTCATAGAATTTAAACCAATCAAATTGAAGGGTGGAAAATGGGTGGAAAGAAAATGTTTTACAGGGAATTGTAATTAAGTGTGTTTGATTGGTATAATTTTCCACCCAAAAATTTTATAAAAGTTTGGATCTTTTTGTTCACGTTTGACTTTATTTTACATGAAAATTGTCCATTAAAATGATTTTTTTTTTTTTTTTTTTTTTACAATTGGTTATGAAATTTGTTTACATTGCCAAAAAGTTAAAAAAAAATAAAAAAAATTGCTCGAAAACTATTTTTTCGTCAAAGTTTAGTGTTCGTTTAACTTCGTTTTACATGGAAATTGTCCATTAAAGTGATTTTTTTTTTTNATAGAATTTGTCCATTAAAGTGATTTTTTTTTTTTTTACAATTGGTTATGAAATTTGTTTACATTGCCAAAAAGTTAAAAAAAAATAAAAAAAATTGCTCGAAAACTATTTTTTCGTCAAAGTTTAGTGTTCGTTTAACTTCGTTTTACATGGAAATTGTCCATTAAAGTGATTTTTTTTTTTTACAATTGGTTATGAAATTTGTTAACATTGTCAAAAAAAATAAAATAAAATCGGCTGAACCTGGAAAAGGTTTTCCCACCAAAATCCACAATTTCAAGGAAAAAGGGGGAGGGGAGGGGAGGGGAGGGAAAAAAAATTTCTAGGGAAAATTTTACCATGAAACACCACTTTTGCATGGAAAAGGAAAATATTTTCTATTTTCCATGGAAAATTTTGCAAATCAAACGGAACCTTAGTTTATTATGATGCGAGCAAGTGAAGAAATCAGTAGTCTTGATGTTGTTTAGTTCCTTTTCAGTTTTATGCATGCACTACTTTAGTTTAATTGACTTTGAGTTGAATTTAGAGCCGTCCGGCATGGATTTTGCTTTTATTTTTACTTCTTGTAGAAGAATTTCTTGAGAAATTATTTTATTTCAGTTTCATATATAAGCTCTTATGGTCAAACAAAGCACTTCTGAAAAAGTATTCAAATATGTTCAAAATCAACTTTTTGGTCTTAGAAACAGCTTTTAACTTCTCAAAAATCTTGTCAATCGGTCCCTTAATCTTTTTGACATAAATAGGTATTTCCATTCACGTTATTTAGTTATATTTTACACTACGACCAATAATGGTAATACATGAGGAGATCAATATAATCAATATTTATTATAGCATTTGTATATATTCTCGACAATAAAACAGTTCTACTTACCAAATGTTCAATACTGAAACATGCAATAATTTTGAAACAAATTGATTAATACTCACCCTTCAATTGAGTATAGCTCAGCAAGCAGCATGCCCTTAGTGAGGGTTGAACCAGCAACATCCTTATTAGTTATCACTTCGTCTACAACCTTTGTTCAATAATCATCCTTGTGAACCTTGTACACTTCTTTATGTTAACAATCTTTTCTCTCAATTTATAGACAGTTTTAAGTTCCCATATGGCTGTGTCAATTGAATCGGCTCAATAATAACCGACAAAACTCGATTTCTCGTTGTGTCACTCGGATCACTGTGAGCGTCGCCATACTGGTACTGACATTGCGCAATTCGAGCAAGGTTTATGGCTATTT
>CAIGRR010412362.1:0-12625 GCA_903798365.1 Fraxinus sp. 1973-6204
TGACCGATCCCAAGTTTGACGTATTAGTTTGATGGAAATTGAATGCGCACAAGTACAAAACTATCTCTAAAATTGCCAAAGATGTATTAGCAATTTAAATATCTATGATCGCTTCAGAGTCGGCATTTTCCACGAGTGGTCAGACTCTTGACTCCTTTAGGAGTTCATTGAGTGGGAAAATGGTTGATGCCTTAATATGCATGAAGTTTAATTGGTTACATAGCAACAATGGACCTATAGTGTTTCGTCAATATTTGGATGAGGTAAAAGCATTGGATGACTCGGAGAAAGAGTTGGAAGTTGACATTTATTTTCTGTTATCAATTTTGATATTTTATTCATATTGTTTCTTAGTTGCTTATTAATATCATCAATAAGGACTAATAAATATTTTGATATTTACAAATCATACAGATGCCGAATCATGTGTTACAACAGGGAATATTGACCCTTTTTTTTTTATCAAATGAGAGGTTAGTACTCTTGTACTTATTTTGATATTATTGCTTGTAAAATGTAGAGTGTTCGTTGCTAAATACTAACTTGATACTATTTTTTTGTCTTTTTGTTTATGTATCGAATTTTAAACAAATATGAATGTAATTTAACATTTAACATTTAACAGTATAAGTTCTTGTTTAAATGTACATGTTAACTTGTTTTAAACATATAACTATAATATCGATAAATAAACCACGGATTAAAACCGAACCAAACTGCAAATAATGGTTTTGTTTGGAAAAATTCCAAACCAAATGAAATGGTTTGAGTTGAAAATATAATATAAATTGCTCAAACCGAACTGTGTTCACCCCTAATTAATGATTCTCCAGTCATTTGACACAAATTTGGCCGAATGATTTTCTCGTGTATATTGCCTTTAGTTTATAGATATTATAGAGTTATATAAGGAAACTCTAATTAGTCTATACAATGGGAATAATCCTCGATACACAAGATTAGCCGCAATCTGAATAGCACTACTAGTGTTATAACCATGGAGAGGTGTAGGCTATTATTGAGGAATACCAAGTTCTGCAAGAAGACCACACAACCACATAACCTCTGAACATGCAATGGACATAGCGCGATATTTTGCCTCAGTGGAGAACATAGAAATAGTCTTGTTTCTTTCATTTCCAAGAAATGAGAGCATCACTCAGAAAGATACACCATTCATTAGTATATTGACGAGAATCAGGAAAACCAGTCCAATCAGCATCACTATAAAAGGTAAGCTCAAGAGACGTCCCCGAGGGAAGAACAGACCACGATTAGAAGTCCCAATAAAATAGCGAATAATGCGACAAACAACTATCAAATGAAGATGACAAGGGGCATCCATAAACTTGCTGACAATATAAACTGCAAAGGAAATATCTGGACTTGTGATAGGAAGATAGATGAAACTACCCACAAACTTCATCTTCATCTTTTCAATATATAACACATAGAGTAAGGTCTGGAATAATATCATCTTCGTCTTTTCAATATTTAACATTAAGCCCCAATGAGTGTCAACTTAGGAGGCTTTATATAGATCAACCAACAATATACTTATGTTGATTCAATAAGAACCATTCGGTGTAGTATGAACCTCTAAGCCAAATAAGTGAGATGACCAAGATCTTTCATATGGAAAATCGAGTGAAGATGTTGCTGAAGCTTTAGAATAAGGTTACAATCAAATCCAGAGATAATAATATCATCCACATATACAAAAAAAAAATGATGTCAACAGTACTCTTGTTAAAGAACATAGATGCGTTATACTAACTCTGAGTAAAGGAGAAATCTAAAGGAGTGGGGCAAGACTTGTCAAACCAAGCTCGAGGGGCCTATTTAAGACCATACAAAGAGCACTTTAGCTTACATATATAGTCAGTTGAGGGAAGAGGCATACCATATGGAAGTTTTATAGAAATGTCTTCCTTGAGATCTTCATATAAGAACGCAATCTTTATATCCATATGATGTAGAGACCAAGATTGAGAAGCGGCAAGCGATAACAAGAGGTGGACATTAGTCATTTTAGCCATGGGAGCAAATGTCTCATCATAGTCGATTTCATATTCTTGACGGTTACCCAAGGCAACCAACTGAGCCTTATAGTGCTCAAGAGAACCATCAGAACGAAGTTTGACCGAATGTACCCATTTATTCCCAATGGGTTTCACAGTCGAGCAACTTGGTACAACATCTCAGGTTTGGTTGGCTTCAAGAGCCTCAAGCTTTGCATTCATTGCATGTTGTCAACACTTTTGTTCAATAGCTTATCTATATAAAGTAGGGATGGAAATTAAGTTAATAGTAGCAAACATAAAGCTATGGGAAGAAAGACCATACCTATTTGGAAGTTGAGGAACATGAAAGGTGCAACAAAGAGTGATAGGAGGCAGGAGATCATCTAGTGAAGAATTTGATGTCGTAGGTAAAGGATCAGTGAAGCTTAAGAAGATAATCGTCTGAGAAGAAAGCTCGGAAGTTGTGATAGGTGCAGCATTTGTGAGTGTAAACTAGACCCAGTTTTTACCAAGAAGATTCTGTATAGAAATCAGGCCAGACAGAACACATGGGGGGGACAATAATTCTTGAAGTGAAGAAAGATTGTTTTTCAAAGAAAACAACATCACGAAAAATCTTAATGTGATGTGTCTTAGAGTTGTAACAAACATAACCTTTCTAAGTCCCACCATATCCTAGAAATGTACACTTGACAATTGACATGTAAGTTTTGTCCTTTCATGTGATGGTAAATGAACAAAAACAAATCTGAGCCAAAGGGACATAGATGAGAATATGTGGAATGATGACCGAAGATCTTATAAAATGGAGATACATTATCAAGAGTGGGAGAAGGCAACCGATTTATGATATGAACAACGGTATACAACTCTTCGCACCAAAAATGAAGAAGAACATAAGACTCAATCAAAAGAGTTCTAACCATGTTAAGAAGGTGGCGATTATTGCGTTCTGTCGCCCTATTTTGTTGATGAATAGGACAAGATCGTTGAAAAATAATATCTTTGGTTTGCAAGAAGGATTGAAATGCATTAGACATATTTCACTTCCCAAATTAGATCGTAAGATCTTGATTGAGGATGAAAATTGGTTGTCAATGAGAGCAATGGAAGCCTTAAAGGTAGAGAAAACCTCATTCTTTGTACGGAGAAAATAAACCCATGTAAAGCGACTATAATCATCAATAAAAGTAACAAAATATTTATAATGAGCATGAAATGCCACATGTTCAATACCCCAGACATCATTATGAATAATATCGAAAATATGTGAAACATGAGAAGCGGAAAAGCTTTGCTCTTAGCAAATTCACATGAAGCACAATCAAGAGAGATTAAACCGAATACCAAGCAAACCAGAGTTTAGTAAATGTTATAACACATTAGAATTGAGATGTCTCAATTTCTTATGCAAATAAAAAATATCAAAAGTAATAGAATTACAAACAATAGGAAAAGACAAAACGGGCTTTGGTGAAATAGGAAAGAAACGTCTCTTTTTAGGCCCTCTTACGATCATCCTCCCAAACACCTGATCCTGCACATGACAACCAGGAGAAGAAAAGGGCATAGTGCACTTGTTATCAACAAATTGACTAACAAATACAAGATTAGTGGATAAAATAAGAGAGACTAAAACATTAGGCAAATCTGGTGATATATCACCCACGGCTAAGATAGGAAGAATGTTACCACTAGCAGTGTGTATATTGAATATCCAGTAGAAGTAACCATCTGTTGGATCATCTCAAGAGTGATGGAGTTTTAGGTAGGACTAGGAGAGGTTGGAACTTGAGTAGTAGCAATGGTGTAGCTGAATTGGAGGCTAAAGTGGCAACAACAACATAACATGCTCCAGTCTTGCGTAGATAGTGAATATGACACTCTTTAATTACATATCTAGTCTTCTTGCAATAATTGCATACCTTTTTGGGACATTGAAGAACCATGTGTCCAAAACCCTTACAGTTATAACATTGCACACTAGACATATCCCGAGGTCAAAAAATTTCTTGAGTAGCATATGTAACGGGAATCGGTGCTACTTGATTCTACTATTGCTCCAAAAAGGCACGAGTGACAAATCATTGTTCCTCCATTAGTAACTCACCCAAACAACCATCCAACATTGGAAGAGATTCACGATTCATAAGATTGGATTAGATATATTCAAATTCAAGCCACAATTTCATGAGAAATTAACCCTCTTGGTAACTTCATGCACAACTTGTACAACCTCCAAACCTTCAGGTGAAATCGAAACGTAGATGATATCTGTGTATTCAGTCCAAAAATTAGAAAAACCATAATAGAATTCTTCAATAGAGCAAGAGTCCTAAGAAAAGTCTACCAATTCAAACTCCAACTAAAGTTGTCGAGCATTATTGCTTTGAGTGTATATTTTCTTTAAGAACTTCTACATAGCACGAGCAGACTTGTAAGATCTTAGATTAAGAATAATCTAAGCATCAACAAATCCAATGATCCATGCCATATTCCTAGAATCCTTGGTTTTCTAGTACTTCTCTTTGTCCTTTTCTTATTCAGAAGGAGGAAGGCTTCCATCAATATATCCCCACAGATCCCATTTGCCTTCAACCAGCAACTAAAAGTAAAATACCTATGAAAAATAGTTTTTCCCAGTAAAGAGAATGCAAATAGAATCAATTTTCTCAGTTAACATGATGAAATCGTATACAAACCAATCGAAAAATAATGATACCCATAAACTCAAGCCCAAAAAAATAATAATGACCTCAAAGCCAAAGCCCAGCAGAAATTCAAGTTTAATTACTAATAATAACAATAAGCCCAATCAATGGCCTAACAAAAATTATCTCAGCCTAACAAATACATAACTTAAGCAATCAACAGCCCAAACAACAATCCGAGCTCAACCAGCTAACACAACATCCCAAAACAAACACACGACAACTCAAACACAAAAGAATTACGACCGACTAGATACTCACAGAGACGACGCAAGTCGAAGAACATAGGCAATGAGAAAAATTGAAATTGGTCCGACCAAACTCATTGAATGCGACACATAGAGACAACCCAACTTCCACGCTCATCGAAGCAGAAGAGAAAAACGACGATGCTAGAAGTTCGGGCAACTACTAACGACACCAAAACACACTGCAACAACAATAATCTAACCTTAGAGATGTCTAAACTATGAACTCTAACCTCATATAGTCTAAATCGAACACAAGCCACTACTAGAAACTCAAACGGTGTTAATAAACACTAGATTCGACCACCGATGATTATGACTACATAACACAATACCACGGGAAACACAAGATGGTGCCAAGAACACAGGACCACCAAAAAAAACAATATGACACTGGGAACACGAAACTACGACCACAGGTTCGAGAAATAGAATTTTAGGGCTTTGATACCATGACACAAATTTAGCTTAATGATTTTCTCATGTATATTGCCTTTAATTTATAGAGATTATAGAGCTATATAAGGAAAGTCTAATTAGTCTATACAATTGGAATAATCCCCGAATTCTATGCCATATGATTAGTCTATACAAGGAAACTACTATAAATAGAACCTCTAATATCATTTGGTATCCTCCATCTTCTCTATCTTCTTAGGATCTGTAACTTTTCTTGAGTATGTACAAGATAAAGATCGAGAAATAACAGTTTATTGAGATAGAATAAAGCTGATTCTCCTCAGTAAAACCAGTCGAAACCAAGAACACAATTTTTGGATAACACAAGGAATCTTGTCATGCATTATCATATTGATGTACCAATTGCACATAGAAAAGGTGTTAGATCTTGTACTTTGCATCCTATTTCTATAATATTTTTTGTATCATAATGAATCATCCCATTAGTTCTTTTCTACTAATTTATCTTCATTTGGTTTTGTTCCAAGAAATATATAGACATTCTAATTATTCCTAGGTAGAAAGAGGTTATTTTATGATGAAATGAAAGCATTGAAAAAGAATAACACATGGCAGCTTGTTGACCTTCCACTAAGGAAGAAGCCAATCAAATGTAAATGGGTATTTATAATAAAGGATAAAGTTGATGGGATGATAAACTATAAGGCAAGATTTGTCGTAAAGGGGTTTACACGAACTTATGGGATCGACTACCATAAAAATTTTGCTCTTGTGGTAAAATGAACTCAATTAGAGTTCTTCTTTGCCTTATGATTTATTTAGATTGCGTCTTAAATAGTTTGATGTAAGAAACATATTCCTTGATTGTCAGCTCCCAATATTGTCATTAAACTTAGGATTTATGTATAGAAATTACAAAATTTTGACTACTTTATGATGAGAGAAAACTTTAGGCAATTTAAGTATAGGGGTCGACCTTTAAGGTTTGGGGTCAACCATACTAAAAAGATCTGTTGCAAAGGTATCAATCCTTTTGCAAAGGTTGACTCCTGCCAAAGCAGTAGGGGTTTATATATATATATATATATATACACACAGTTATTGAAGGGTATGGAATAGACCAGCAACACCATCTATAAAGTAGTTGGAACTTTTGTTATATACTTTGTTACATTGCAAAAAGCATGCTAGAGACTAATAGCTATGCAAAAGTTGCATTACAAAAAAGTTGCACTACGTACCATATCTTACAACCATAACCAACCTATTTATACTATTATATATACTACATATCAAAGACTTCACGGACATGTTTATTCCTTAGGAAAACTATCTAAAGGGTACATCATAGTAGTGGCCTCGAAGTAGTCAATATAATAATAATGGGATCCAACAAAGCGGTGGAAGCATGGAGATTCTAGATACGTTATCCACGTATTAACTTCTTTGACATACATGCGATACCGGCCATCTTCCGAAGTCATCCAATCGCCAAAGGTAAGGTCACACACACACACACACACACACACACACACACATATATATATATACACCATAATCCTTTTTTTCGAAATAAGTACGGAAAACAATGGGCCCCGATTATAGATGCTCAATTCTACCCATGCGCACAAGTTGAGAATAACAATACATGAACTCATTAACCAACTACACCAATTTGGTGTACAACCAATAATCATATCGTGAACTCATTAACCAATTACACCAATTTGTTGTATAACCAATAATCATACCAAGCAATATCCAATGCAATACAATGCAATGTCAATGGGTAGAATATATATATATATATATAATTGTAACACGTATTTGGAATAGAAGTGGGCATATATTACTCATCTTCAAGTTGCAAGACAATAAAAATGCTTTATTTGTGAAGTTATTTGCCTTTGGTTGTATGTTTCTTTTTCTCTCCTTCTCCCCTATTTATAGTAGTAATTGAGAATTTAATTTAATTTTTCCTTAATCATTATTTTGCCACCTCTAACCCTACTATGCCATTTGTCATTTTAGTATTTAGAGTGGCAAGGTAGAATGTATAGGGTAGTCACCTCATTCCCTTTTTTTTTTCCCACATGGTATATAACCAAGATCATAATCCAATAATTACATGAATAAGTAAATAACTATTATTTTGCCACATTTTACCCTATTACCCTATTTGTCATTTTAGTATTATGTGTAGGGTAGCCACCTCATTCCCCGTAATTTTTCCACATGATATTTAATCAAAATCCTAATTAAATTCTTTTCGTCGGGCTATCTTATTAACACAAATTCTTACTAGGTTACATGAAATGTACATCACAATAACAAGTATGAATATGCGTGGTAAATCTGCTAAAATTTTGGGATATCACAGTTTTTTCCCTTGAAAGAATTTCGTCCTCGAAATGACATTAGTCAAAGAGTTCGGGGTATTTTGCTTTCAATTTGTCCTCTCTTTCCCAAATTTCTTCTTCAATGACATTACTTCGCCACAAAACAAGAACTATGGGTATTTCTTTCTTGCGAAGCTTCTTAGTATCATTCATTAATATTTTGACTGGTTTTCTTCCCCATGTGAAATCAGGATGAATATAAGTTGGTGCCTCTGTTAGCGTATGAGAGGGACGTGGAATATATTTTTGAAGATTTGACACATGAAATACATCATGTAATTTTCTCATGTGTTCAGGTAGCTTCAATTGGTAGGCGAATTTACCAATACGTTTAAGGATTTGGAAGGGTCCAATGTATCTTGGTGTCAATTTCCCCTTTGTCCCAAATCTTAGTAAACCTTTGATAGGATATATTTTAATAAAAACATTATCTCATATTTCAAACACTAGTGGTCATCGTCTTTTATCTACATAGATATGTTACCGATCCTGAGCTGTCTTTAATCGTCTCTTAATCGTATTTTACCCTATTTCATCCCAATATAAAGGGGATCGACATTTTCGACTGTGTAGCGCTACAAAAGAAGGCATTTGGATTGACATGTGATAACCCTTATTATAAGAGAATTCAATTAAAGGTATATAATAATCCCAACCATTCGTACAATCCAAAACACAAGCACGAAGTATATCTTCCAAAGTTTAGATGGTTCGTTCAGTTAGCCCATTAGTTTGTGAATGGCATGTTGTACTAGATTGAAGTTTTGTACCTAAATAGCTTTGGATCTTCTTCCATAATCGTGACAAAAACCGTGGGTCACGATCTGATGTAATCGTAACGGGTACCCCATGGAGTCGTACTATTTCTTATATATACAAGGCAGCAAATTATTCTATTTTGAAGCTCATTTTAATGGGTAAAAAGTGTGCAGACTTAGTTAGTCAATCTATTATTACCCATATAACATCAAAACCCTTCGTAACCTTGGGCAAACCATACACAAAATCCATTGTAATCTGTTCCCATTTCTATTCTGGAATTTGTAAATGTTGTAGTGACCCTGCTGGTCTTTAATGTTCTACTTTTACTTGTTGATAGGTTATGGCAACAAATTCGACAATTTGACGTTTCATACTCGGCCACCAATACAATACTTTAACGTCGTGGTATAATTTGGTGGTTCCAGGGTGAGGAGTATAAGGAGTTGTATGTGCTTCGTATAGAATATCGTCTCGTGATCCGTTTATATCTGGTACATACATACGATATCTATATAGAAGAATTCCCTGAGTTGAGATACGATAATCTGTGGGTTTTTCACTTGCTAAGTTTTGTCGAATCTTAGTAGTAAAAGAATCACTCATTTGACCGTCTTTGATTTTATCCATGAGGGTTGATTGTGCAGTAAGAGTGGTTAATTGTGGTCCTTTTTCTTTCAATCAAGAGCTTTCTCGATCTTCTTTTGATTGGTCAAAAGTCTCTTAATGGGAAGGTTTTTTATCTTAGCACGTTAGCGACTATATTTGCCTTTCCTGGATGGTAACTAATGGTACAATCATAATCTTTGATTAATTCCAACCATCTTCTTTGTCCCATATTCAACTCTTTTTTGGGTAAAGAAGTACTTTGAGCTCTTACGGTCTGTGAAGATCTCACATTTTTCTCCATAAAGATAGTGGTACCATATTTTAAGTGCAAAGACAATGGTTGCCAATTCCAAATCATGTATATGGTAGTTTAGTTCATAAGATTTTAGTTGTCGGGAGATATATGCAATTACCTTACCATGTAGCATCATACACAACCTAACCCATTTCTTGAGGCATCACTGTAAATCGTTAATCCTTCTGCTTCATCAGGAATAGTAAAAATGGGTGTAGCAGTAAGTCATGATTTAAGTTCTTGAAAACTCTTCTCGCACTCGCCTGTCCATTTGAACGGAATATTTTTTCGTGTGAGCCGAGTCAAAGGAGAAGCGATCTTCGAGAAGTCATGTACAAACCGTCGATAATACCCAGCTAGCCCAAGAAAACTATATACTTCGGTAGGCATAGTTGGTTGCGCGCATTTAAGAACTGCATCAATCTTACTAGGATCTACCGAGATTCCTTCTTTGGTGATAATGTGTCCTAAGAACAAAACTTTTTTCAACCAAAATTCACATTTTGAGAGTTTAGCATAAAGCTTTTTTCTCTTGTAAAATCTGTAGGATAGTACGAAGATGGTTTGCATGATCATCTCGAGTTTTTGAATGGACTAAAATATCATCAGTGAATACAATAACAAATTTGTCCAGGTAGCCCTTGAAGATTTGATTCATCAAGTCCTTAAATACTATTAGTGCATTCGTTAGTCCAAATGGAATTACAAGAAATACGAAATGCCCATAACGAGTGCGAAATGCTGTCTTTCGGACATCTTCCTTCTTAATCTTCAATTGATGGTATCCAAATCGTAAATCAATTTTTGAGAAAATCGCAAAACCTTGTAGCTGATCCAATATATCATCAATGCGGGGTAACGAGTATTTTTTTTAATAGTGATCTTATTAAGTTCTCGTTAATCAATACAAAGTCGTAAGGATCCATCCTTCTTTTTAACAAAAAAGAACTGGAGCACCCCATAGAGACATACTGGGTTGTATGAATCCTCGCTTCAAAAAGTCATCTAATTGACTTCTTAATTCCTTAAGTTCAGATGGGGACATTAGATATGGAGCTTTGGAACAGGGTGAGTACCTGGTCATATCTCTATGCCGAGCTCAATTTCTCTATCAGGTGGCAACCTAAGTAGGTCCTCGAGAAATACATCCTGAAATTCTTGGACAACGGATAATGATGATGTGGTAATAGATTTGTCTGTACTAAGTTGGTATAGACTTACCAAATACCTGAATGTCCTTGAGTTAAAAGCTTAGAAGCCTCAATTATCGAAATTATAATTCTAGATGTTTTCTCAAGTACTGGAAAGGATATAGTGTTCTTACCTATAAGTTTCAATGTTTTAGAATTAAAATCAATTAAAGCCTCATAGGTGGTTAACCAATCCATGCCTAATATAATATCAAAATCATGGAAGTCAAGTTGGATAAGATTTGCTGGAAGGTCAATATGTTCAATATATACCCTGGTCTTAGGTAAAATAAATTTTGCATGGAGATTTGGTCCACAAGGAGTAACGATGTCCATATTATGGGGTACTAAACTTGGTTCCATATTCAGATTATGTAAAAATTTTGTGGATACAAAGGAATGAGTAAAGCAGGTATAGTATAAACACGCGTCATACATGTAACAACTTTCGTATCTTCAGCAACTTCAGGTTGTACCATTGCAAATACTCTACCTACTAAAGAATTGGGCTCCTATTGATTTTTCATTTTATTGTTTGGACAATCCCTTAACAATGGCCCTCTTTTTTGCAACCAAAACACAATCCAAGTTTGAGTTAACAAAGGCCACTATGGAATTTTCTACAATGAGGACATGATGAAGGCGTTGTTCCCTTGGATTTTTGCCAATCTTGATACTCTTAGTGGTACTATTCCAGTTTCTATTACTCGAGGTTTTTATTTCTCGGCCTTGAGTTATTTTGGCCTCTGCTTGTTCTGCCACTAGTATTTTATCTATTACCAAAAAAAAATCTAAGCCTTGAATTCCTAACATCTGTACATCTCGTGCCAATTTAGGTTTTAGCCCTCCGATGAAATAATCAATTTTTAATTCTCTAGTAGACGCGAGTTACAAAACATGATAGTTCTTCAAATTTCTTAATGTACTCAGATACATCCATTGATTCTTGTTTTAAAAATAGAAATTCATTTAACTTTTGTTGTCTAGTTGCATAAGAGAAATATTTTGCTCGAAACTTTATGCAAAAGGTTTCCCAAGTCATGTCTTGAGCTTCTCTAATGCTGGTTAAGGTATCCCACCAATGTCCAGCATTTTCCCTTAACATAAATAACGCACATATAAATTTTTCGAACTTCGGAATAGTGCATATGTAAACATACATTCCATGGTACGAATCCAATTTTCCACTTCAACTAGTTCATTTGCGTCATGAAACACCGAGGGCTTGAATCGTTGAAAATGGTTACTAGAATTATTTTCTTCTTTGGTAATGAAAGATTCTCCATTGGAAGTGTAATTGTTGATTAGTTGATTTATCTGTCGGGCTTAACATCGGACCAATCGGGTTAAATGTTCAATTGATGTAGCCTTACTATCATTTTCACTATTTTTAGACATTTCCTAGCCTATTGTAAAGCAACAATGTCCATTAATGATCTATAAAATTTCCTCAAGGATTGAAAATTCGACTATCGAAAAGTTTTGTCTAGCGTTGACCTTAACTAAGGGTAGACCTTCCTTCAACATGGAGTGCCTAAAACTGGCACTTCTGTTTGTATAGAAACTTATTTAGTCGAAAGGCTATGATGTGTATGGCTTAGAAGGAAATTTGATTTTGAGAGTGATATTTTGGTGTGCCTTTACCCTAGTACTATTCTTGGTGTGCAATCAATGAAATTAATGAAATATGTGGAAGTGAGGGTGAATGGGTGCCTCAGGCGGCACGGGGTGAATGAAGTAGTAGTGTTCCACCGTCGCCCATGGAAGCTTCAGTGCATGGCAAGGCATTTGTAGCTTCTAAACACATTCTCCCATCAGGTTTTGAGGATAAGCCAAGTTTCAAAGGTTTTAAATTGAAACTCGGCAAATTTCCAAGCCTTAATTCATGCTGATAATAGTGCAATTATCACATTTTTCATCCACTAATAATTCCATTTTCACGATTTATTAGCACCTAAATGTTCTAAGTA
>CAIGRR010412482.1:0-11823 GCA_903798365.1 Fraxinus sp. 1973-6204
TTTATCTGCAGTTGACAAATTTCTCTACCTGCAAAGAATTGATACTCCTGTCTGTATATGAACGGAATGTAAATTCTACGCATATAAGACTTGGCCGATTCAAGTTGGCTGAGAATATGACGATGAACCGCCTGCAATGTCGACCGGTGCCCATGCTGAGATTGTGTAAAGAGGCTGATCCAACCAACCCAGTGTAAGTGCATTTCCATCTTGTCCTTGCTTCTCCACCCTATAGTTGTCACAAGAATACATTTTAAGAAGCATTTGTCCCTGAAGCAATTCCCTCTCGCTAAATCCTGAGCACCGGAAACCCCCTTGCTCCATCAACTGTCGCCACTTCCAAAATGTTTCGTGCCTTTCAACCCTGTCTCGTCCTTCACAAGCAATTATATTCCTCATTTCACGTGCAAACATTTCTTCTATCTTGATCCTGAGTGGACTATCGGCCGGAAGGCTTATTGAATCTAATGAGTCGAAAATAGCAGAATAGTATTTCAAAGAATTTGAAAACCTTCTTTCCAACATTGTCTCATTGTGCTCCGCTTCTTGCTCAGACATGACTACCACTACAGGGTTCGTGCTTCGAATTAGACCCAAAAAATCTCTCAATGTTCTTCCAGTACTATCATAGAGCAACTTGTGCATCTGAAATACACAATTGACAGCCACTGTTTCATTCTCCTTAACGTGAAGCATCCACAACCTCACATCTTCCAACTTGTCAACTACATGGTGGAATTCAAAAGGTAGATTCAATACCGCAGCAAATCCGGCAAGTCTATTTCCCGTTTCAATCAACTCCTGTTTCGACTCACCAACACCGGTAATTCTAACATGGCTAGGAGGATTAGTCCTAGAAGCCAAACTCTGAAACAGACCAGGCCACTGCAGCCCTTGTTTTATGTCAAAATCTATAATGTGAACACGGTCCTTTCCGTCAAAAGCCCTCAGTAAAATTTCATTCGAGGTGAAATGTATGAACTTTGGAAATGGGCTTACCTCGTTTAAAATCCTTAATGCAGTGCCACTTGTATCATCCATTTGGTCAAGCTCACGAGGAATGGTAATGTGAAAGATGTGAGGCCATAACCTTGAAACTCGTAGAGCTAAGGCCTCAGTAAAGTAAGCAGCGAGGCGACGAATGGAGGAGCCCCTTGGAGAAGCAAGTTCCCCAAGTCTAGCTATAAAATGGTTGATATTGGCAATGTTCTTTAAACGAATTGCTTCAACACAAGCCACAAGGAAGTTGACAAGCTCAATATCATAATGTTCCCTGTGGTTGTTTTCACCGTTATGCCCTGCTACAACCTCAACCCTGTCACTTGGATTAGGTGGCCTAGAACCATTACCAGTTTCATGCTCTCCAGGATTCTCATTCAGCCTAAGAACCAAGCGACCACTCTCTGATGAAGTACTCGAAGATCGCGAGCCCTCTTGTGCAGGACCCTGGCTCGTCTCTGTATTCTTGTTGCCTAAGTGCGTAATCTTGTTTCCAATAGGTGCCAACCAAGGGCTATTTGATAACGGTGGTAATGGTGGAGCTACCACGTCACTTGGCACAAAACACACCCTCTCTTCCTCTCCGGAACATGATAGCGAGAAAGGCACTTGAGGTGGATTAAGCCCTGCAAGTGGAACAGACCGCGGCACATCAAAGCCAGGGTGAAACCAGAAATTCCCACCACCCAAATGGCCTATACTCAAGTTTCCACCTTCTTCGGAATCATCGAATTTTCCACTACCTCTTTTCTTCTTCACTCGATTCATCCCAATCTCATCATCATAAGACACTTCCTCTGCATACCTCTTCTTTTTACTCTTCTCCCAAAATTTATCCTTACTTTCTCTCCTACCTTCTGTGGTTGCTGAAGGTGGGAGTTTAATATTCTGCCTAAGAGAACAATTACTCCTCTTCGCTTCTATAGGATTCTCAACAGAAAGGCCTACAGGCCTAATTGATTGAGATGACCTTGGGGCATCTTTCCGACTAAAACTCCGTGGCAAATCCAATCTTTGGGTACTCATTGAAGGGAGATGACAAACTTGAAACTGTCCTGACGCTTCACTTCTCAATCTATGCCTCGGCGACAACAATGTAGAAGAACAACCAGCCAACATTATTTAGACCCTCACCAATTTTTATTTTTCTTTTCTGTAACTCCAACTCTCCCACCCTTCTATTTTCTTCTATCTCTGTGTGAATATGTGTTTATGTGCTTTTCTTTACTTCCCAAACTATGCAGTATACAATTAATTTGTATAAATTGATATGAAATTGTAGTAAAAGATGCCTCTATGAGAGTGAGTGAAATTTCAATAAGTCAAAGAAAACAAGAAACAAAATGGGAATCCGATGTCAAAACAAATCAAAGAATAACACTTGAAAATCTTCTGTATTTGTGTGTCCTATATGATGATGATATGTATATATAGAAGCAATATATGTGCAACAAAGAATAGAATCACCAAAACAAGCACCAACAAAAGAATCAAAGAATTTGAATCAACAAATCATCAAACGCCTACCGAAAAATGATCATCGGATTCCTTAATTTTCACACAGATTTCATACTGAAGCAATGTGAAGTTTGAGCTGAATGAAATTCATTATACTTCTTCATATGCATCTTTGCTCAAAATTGTATCTGAAAAAAAGCACAGTGGAAGTGAGTGATCAGATCAACCCCCTTACCCCACCCCACCCCACTCACCCCACCCAAAACCCAGAGACTTATCCTTCAAAAACCCTTCAAACAAGCACGAAATGGAAAATCACATACTATGAGAGTCACTTCTCAAGAACCTACTACCCAAAAAGCCATACACCATAAACCACTGAGCTTTTTATATAATATAAACAGAGTTTGATGATGATTTTGTCCCAAGAAGTAGAAAATGAAATGAAAAGTGGGGTTTTGAGAATCTCAGTTCGCGGCTCTAAGATGAGAAACAAGGGGTGGAGATTGCAGGAAAATACGACCGTTGGAGGCTTGTAGGTGAAAATATGACCGTTAAGGGGGAGTTGGTATTGTTGTACGGACCTTGTGGGGTTGGGGTGGGGGTATCTGATGAATGCACGTGTGAGTGTTCTGCTACCCGTTGTACTTTTGGGGACATGACCGTTGGATTTACGTCATCATTTTGTCGATAAATTCCATGGAAATTTAGACGGCCGGTTAACATCATTATTACAATGATTAATGGATTTTTTTGTCTTAATCTTCGGTGCTACATCATGATGTTTGTCTAAATTTGGAGTTTAACCCCTATTTGAACCACATTAAATTGTTCATTATCATTCTTCTACTCACTTTCAACCACAAATTCTTTAATAAAATAATATTTTTCATCACATTAATAAATTTTTTTTTCTTTTTCAACCACACATTCCCATCAATCTACTATTTCAAAATACATTCTTCAAAAATAATGTGGCTCAAGAAATTTGGAAGGTATTGTTTTAATAAAAAAAAAAATGCATACTAATAAGTCTTTAATATTTCTATTAACATTAAAAGAAACTGTTGATTGAAAATTGATAGTTTTTCATACTGTTGATTGAAAATTGATAGTTTTTCATTCATTACATTAGTTCTTTCGAGAAGAATTGAGAGATCGATCACCATGCTAATCTTTCGATGAGGCCTCAAATTGCCTTCTATCTTTTATCCTTTATCTAGATTCTTCTTTATAGGGATGCTTTGTAATTGAACTTCAAATGACTTGATACAAATTTCAAAGGTCTAAATTTTCAATAATTTATTCAATTAGTGTTACACTTTTCTTAAAATGTACAAAAGTTACGGCAAATCATTGGATCCTTACTAATCTTGGCATTACCAAAGTATGGAGAATAGAATGCGTTCTCATGAAATAAAGACAAGATTTAAACAAATCCTGATCAACTAAATGGTATTTCACAAAAAGTATGGAAAATAGATAGCATTCTCATCAAATATGGACACAAAGAAATGCAGATCAACTATATGGTACTTCTCTTATTGGGGTTTCGAACTTTTCAAATTACTAAGGTAGCATAGAATCCGAAGTTAAAGTATGTTTGTGTACATACATACTCGGGGGTTTTGCCTCCTAAAACAGACCAAATTCAGTTTTTGAATTACCAAGGTAACGTAAAATCCGAAGTCGAAGTGATGGTTATTGATGGACGACACCATGAACAAAGTACGTGTGTACATACTGCCACTGGGGGTTTTGCCTCCTAAAACAGAACAAATTCAGTTTGTGGGTTGGGTATGATCCACCACTGCTCAGAAGGGTACTAGCTTAAATCAGAATCAGGTGGGTATTTCATGAAAATGACCCTACTCTCTTAATGACTTTCAGGATGCAAATGTCCCTACTCCCTTTATGATTTTCAGGCTGCAAAAGGAGTTCAAGGATTACATCATCAATTAACATATAAGCCAAGGTGTGTTTTCTAGTGGTTAGTTTGAGATTTGCTGTTCAAAATTTGCTCTCCAACTTGCTATTCATCCAATGATTCGTTGACAAATCACTTTAAATTAATACATCCAACTTTTCTCTTACTGTCATTTATGCTTAAAAATAGGTGTAAAATGATGTGTCAATAAATTATTGGTAAACAATAAACCAAGCCGCGAGCGAAAACTCTTTGCTCCGGTTCGATTCAAGTAAAAATAGTTCGAGTTTTTTTTTGGCTCGAGCCGAGCTAAAGCTCGACCAAAATATTTAGGCTCGACTTGAGCTTTTGGCTCGGGTCTTAGCGAGTCAAGCCGGCTCGATTTTTTTTTTTTTTTTTAATTCGTGACAAATCTAATTTCTTTTTTGAATTTAAAATTTATGCAATTATACATATTATAAATAATAACTATAACTATATATATATATATATATATATATATAAAATTACAGTTAAAACTTTTTTTAAAAAAAAGAAGTGACTGCCCGTGGTAAGCTTTTACAGGCATCGATAAGCTTTTTTTTTTTTTTTAAAGGCTCACGGGCCACCCGTGTGGCTCGATGCCCCCAAAATGAGGCTTGGCCCGAGCCTCAGCTAGGTCCCACTGAGCCACGAGCCGTCCGAACCGGCGAACCATATTGACATACCTAAATAAGACAGAACTAAAAATAGAGAATGGTCAAATAGTCAATAATTTCATAATTCAATTAAAGATGGTCATGACAGAGAGCCTATTTTTATATTACTAACAACTTGAAAACACGCCACCCTCCTAACACCATTTCTGGCACACACATATACAACCTCCAAATACAAGTAGTCAATTTAAGAACCTTTTCAAAGTGCAAATCAATTGATTTCTAATATACAAAGTATGACACTGATAATGAAATACTTTCCATACGTCATACCCCACCCATGAAACGATTTGTGACAATGACTGGTCCGACAAATCATATGTGTTGTCCATGGCATCACGAATTCCAACCAAAATACCAGAAATCCACAACAAAAAATGATCGCGGCCAAGGTAATCAGGCACATTAGCTTGTGGTTTTAACAACTTTTACAAAATAAACATACTATATCTATATCAACTCCAGATACAAGGCTTCTTGTTTGCTGGTCAGGCCCAATTCATTCAGAGTGGAGGTACTCTCGCCATCACTAAAAGCACGCCGAGGATATGGCCTTACCTGGACAAAAGAATGTCAGAACATGTCGAATAGACAAAGCCATTCACATCATAGAGAATGTTTGTATGTTCTTATAAGTTAGTCAAGCTTACTTTAAACTTACTTATCCCCTATTTGAACCCCATTATCTAAAAACTCATTTTCAATCCCACATTCTCTAGATAAAATAGTTTTACACGTAAATTCAAAACTTTTTCCTACGTTTTAACCACGTATTTGCCAAAAAAATAACTATTACAAAATCTATTTCCTAAAAAATGGGCTCAAACATGGCCTTAGTTTACTGAACATGATTTTCTGAAGGTTGGTTTTTTACTACCAAAACTTTTAACTTAATTTCTAGAAAAGGAACTTTAAAGCACAGCCAAGAATGCTCTATACTATAGGAAAACCAATTCACATCTGATATCACAACAGTATTCGATCAAACTTTTCTTCTAATGGACCCCACTATTTAAATATGCAGTTTTTCAGGTGCATGATAACCACATTCCAACTGAATCCACGAGCTTTTCTGTGCTCTAACATTGATTTACTCACTTGGAGGAAATACTAAACAAGATAATAATCAGTACAAGTACCTATAACTAAATCATCTTGCCAGCAGAGGAGAACGCAACATCATAGGTGGATTCACCCAATTTGATATCTCGCATGACCACCACGAGCATCAGAATACCCAAACAAAATGCATATAGTATTTTCGATGACTATGCTTCTCCTAAAACTTTTAAATAAGTGGAGAAAAACAAAGGTCGGGCTGAGAGAGAGAGAGAGAGAGAGTCTATTCCATAATGTGAGTCACCCTATCAGTAAATCAAATTGCTTTCAGGTTGAAAACAATTTTTGATTTCCTCAAAAAGATATTTTTTCCCCCTCTTTTGGGCTCCTGAAAGAATATCTTTCTTTTATTTCTGGCAGTAGGGTGGAGGGATTACACAGATGGCAACAACTACAATCAGCTAAGACCATGTTTGGTAGCGGGAATCCCTGGGAATGGAAATCCATTCTAGCTTTTTCTTTCCTCAACTGTGTTTTTTAAGTCAATTTGGAGCAGAAAAAAATATTCCCATGGAAAGTCATTTCTAGGCCAAGTGTTATAATGCTCTTTCCTCCACAGCCAATGTCACCACCTTTCATCTTCAGCTCAACCATCCTCTTCACTACCCAGTACATCTCCATCTCCCACTCCCTCAAATAGATGGCATTTTATTGTTTGTGCAGAGACTTGCCATAATCAGCTAGCAAAGCCAGCATATTTGAATTCTTTTGTAAATTTTAGTTTAATAAGTTGCAGATCCATAGGAAAACAGATGTACATTGTCTTTGTCATGAAGTATTTTGGTGTATACAATTTGATGGTTTCAAAATTTAGATTGTCAACGGTATTTTTTGGCGATTGGCCGAGTAAATGGATTTGCATCCTTCTTTCTTGGTTTTTCCTTTTTCTTTTTCGATGTTTGCAGTCAACAAAGAATTAGAACACTCATTCCACTGCCATCATCACCATTCCATCCAAGCATATTCAGTTACCAAAAGCAGTGTAAAAGTGTAGCTTCAGTATTAACACAACATGTGACCGACTGGCACAATAAGAGGATGGCAAGCAATATTTACCAATCTGTAAGTACCAGGCTTGACCACTCTGCCAACATCGATGAAGTCAAAAAGATACTGCAAAAACAAATCAAGTAAGGTCGTGAACAAGAAAAAAATAAGTACAAACCAAAGCTTCACAGCATCCATACCTGCAGCTTGTCTGACTTAAGAAAGCGCCGACCCATCCGACCGCCGTCAGGCATCCTCACAAGAAGGGTAACAGCATTGTCATCATCTGGAGTTGGTTCTTGAGGAAGGGAAGCTATTTTTGCAGCTAATTGTCTCTCGAGTTCCTGGCCAGCGATCACAATACATAAAGGTCTAAACTCTAAAGCATAAATAGTTACTAGAATGTAGTTCATATTAACCTACTAGGCCATTGGAAGAGAGAGGCAACCAAAATTACCAACCTTGCTAAACAAAAATTATGTCTTTCCCAAGACCTCCATCAATAATAACATCAGCCAAAGAGAAACTCAAAATGTAATTAGGCAAATTAACTCTATTCGAATAGGTAAAAGCATATCATCAAGATTCAAGAGTATATCTATTGAAGTTATAGTCAATCATGAAGTCATGAGCTTTAAGAAGGTACTTCCTAGGCATCAAACTTAAAGCAAGACAGAATTCAATCAAGAGCCAGAAATGTGACGTTTAAGTGCTTTCAACTCTCACTTATATGAAGCTTTGGTCAATGGACAAAAATTTCAAATCAATTACCCGTTCCTCTTCCAGCCTCCTACGCATTTCCCCCTCTTTGTGTCTCTCTTCTGCAATAGCAGCTTCAGCTTCTTCCTTGGCCTTCAATTCCTTCTCTCTGTCAGCTTGTAATGCAGCAAGAAATGCGTCATCCTGCATGTAATCATAGATTTAGTAAAAAGATGATGGAAGTGTAGCTACCAATGCATGCTTATTACACGAACCTGTTGTTCTCGAATCAATCTCTGAGCGGCAAGAGAAGGTGAGGGAGGACGAGGTATTTGCCTATGGTGAAGACCCATACTTCTATCTAAATCATTCTGCATGAGCTCATGAGGTGCATAAGGAAAGTTATACCCACGCCCTTCAGGAACCCCACCAAACATTGCAGCCTCAAGCATTACAGCTTCATCATGTTCCTCGGATGAGATGCCACCCCACTTTAAGGATATATGCTCATCAAAGCATAAATATCAGTGCTCATAAAACAAGGAATAAATTTTTTTTTTTACTTTCCAGATGGTCACATAAATGAGAGATAAAGTTCAAGTTTGGCTATGGCTAAAATAAAAGTTTGCTTAAAGTAACTTATAAGCCTAGCCAAACGTGTTAGGGTCAAGTTATTCAAAGTAACTCTTTCTCTCAAAAATGCTAGACTTTTTTTTGCAGAAGTCGCTTATTTTTCAGAACTTTTAATACAAAATTTGCTAAAATATAAGCATTATATCTAACTTTTCAAAAAAGCTAAATTAACTTAGTTTTCAGCTTAGCCAAACATGTTCAGAATATGTGAATAAGGAGAAAATGATGTTACCTCATCAGAGGGAAAGACACTTCCATTTTGTGGCGATTGATGAAGATTATCATGCAGAGTTGGTGGTGGGGTAACCTCAACTCCTTCAAGAGAATCTGAGGACACAAGTCTGTTCCTTTCCCTAACTAGTGAATGCTCTTCTACATCTTCTGCTTCATTTTGGATGGAAGAGCTTCCGATCTCTAATCTAGATTGACTAAAAGTAACTCGTCAGAAGATCCAAATACTTGACACTCAACAATTATGTGAATGCATTATGCATCCATCATGTGAATTATTGTACCCAACACGCGAACAAAGAAATAGTAACTCCCAGTCAAAGTCACCAGAAGAATGATTCTATCAAAACATTGACGACAAAGGGGGCATATACCTTCCACTTGAGGATTTTAGTTTCCCCAGATGCTCCGTCTCAGCTGATTTCTCAGCTTCCAGGTCTAATGCTCCAATTTTTCTTTCCCGCAATGCTTTCTCTTGCTCCGCTGTCTGGAATCACTTCATGTTAACAGAAGCAACAATGATGATTCAAAATTTTTGGCACAAAATTGACAACCGTACCTTCAGCGATAATGAAACTGCATGAGCAAACTCAGCATCTTCTGGATGCGATTGCCTTGGCTGAGGCATGGGATCCCTAAGATCCTTTATCAGAATGAAATATACCATTAATAAAATTAACGGAGCTCGAGGATGAAACAACTTGCACATTGAAAACACAACATACAGTGTAATTGTCAAATTGCTGCTCTGACATTGCAGCATACTGCTTAGAAGCCTCGATAGCTGCCTGAACCATTTCTTCTTCTATATCATTTCCATAGTTGGCCTCATCAACAATAGTGGGAGCACTTGGTCGAGTACGTGTTGGACGAAAGTTAGCACCCAATATGGCATTGTCTGGTTCATGATGTCTAGCATCGCGCGTAGTAGGACCATTAGGAACATTGTCTTCATCGTCATCAATTATGAGTGTTCCTCGGATTTCTGGACCATGATTGCGGGCACTTTCAGTGACATCTTCAATAGTAGGAGCACTACAAGAATCGCCTGACGGTCCATTCCCATCTTTCACTTCAACAGGAATCTGCCTCACTTCTCTTGGATGTGAAACAAAAGGTGAACCACCTGCAAAATCAGAACCTCTCTCAAATATGCTTCTGGTGGGATCAAGAAGAGAAAATGGATTCGCATCTCCAGCGGACGGCAGCAATGAGAAAGGTGGTCTATGGGATTCAACTTGGACTGGATCATCAATGTCCATAACATCATCATGAGGAGCCTCAAAGGATGCCTGATTTGTTCTGAAAATGGGAAAACGACTATATATTTAGGAATTTAGTTAGACAGAAGGAAAGAAAAGCGAAAGGAAGATATAAAAAGACACAATAAAAATATTACATGGCTCCGGCACTGAAATGTGCATTAACAGCTTCATTGAGGTTGCCATGATGCTCCTGATTATCACAGCATATAAAACTATCAAGTTAAAAGCAAAAGGAAAGACACAAGAAGAAGAATGTGAAAAAAGAGCACTAACGCAACCACAACAATATAGTTCAAAACTTAAATGCCTCCGACACAACAAATTGAAAGCTATTAACTGAAACAGTGTGTAATCAATATTAGATGTGTGATACAATAAGAACAAAGAATTAGGCTGTGTTTGAGCCCCATTATTTTGAAAGAATGTATTTTGGAATTACTGATTGATGGAGAATGTGTGGTTGAAAAAGAAAGAAAAGCTATTGATGTGATGAAAATATTATTTTATTGGAGAATGTGTGGTTGAAAATGAGTAGAAGAATGATAATGAAAATTTTAATGTGGCTCAAACAGGGACTTGAAGTTTCTTAATTATGGATCACGAGATTATGATACAATAATTAGCTATGTTAACATTCTGGGACAATAATAAAACTACTATAAATCTTCTTTCACTGAATTTGTCGACTTTCAACATCTCTAACCGTGTAGAAGTTAAAGGTTGATCAATGTTGAGCACAAAATTTATAAGGAATGATACAACACTAACCGATCTGGAAACTGTAATTTCCATTTACAATACAGTTGATATTAAATGATGAGCCTTTCTAAAGAATAAAAAATGTACAAAATTTGGTTATGATAATACCAAAAGCACCCACATGAATGATGACATACTAGCATCTGATTTTTTAATTAAAAAATAAATAAAACAAAATAAAAGCTACTGCTTGGGCCACATATAAGAGAGAGAACATTTAGTATATAATAAGTTCACACATTGTGAACCAAACAAGTACAAGGAAAGAAAACTACCATTGAGGTCAAATAACACTAAGGCCAATCAAAATCAAGTAAAAATAGTATTGAATGAAGTTGTGGAATAAATTGGCAAAATAATTAAAAGCATTACGACAAAGGGAGCAAAAAAATCAAGCCCCAGGCCTCAACAGCAGAAAAATAACCACAGTCATGAACTCTCATACAGCTTTGCATAAGTATATTAAAACTACGAAATTTTTGTGTTTTTGTCCATAAATTTCAATTTCTCCAAATCTGCAGAAATTTCTCGTAGGTAAAACTTAGATGAGATAGATCTTCTTGGATATGAAGATATATTACTCCATTCGTTAGGTAAGTAACCCTATCTGCTTCTCATTTTTCTTCTTTAAAAAATAAGTGGAGTATTTAGACACTTTATCATGGTTCGAGACTTAAGCAACATAGAGGGAGTGTCCAAATTTAAAATTGCTTAGAGTTTTAGTGTCTTAGAGAATTTGGAGAACTTTGTCGAGCAAGTTATCTAGTTCTGCATTTTTGTAATCTAACACATAAATGGAAAAATTTATTGCTAGAACTCCATAGATCTTTTTCTATGGTCCCTTCTTAGTCATCAAATCCTTCTACCAATCCTAAAAAGCATTGCCTTATTGTCTGACCTCTGCCATAGCTTGTCTATCCGTGTGTTCCACACCAACCATGAAGGAAACTATCTTCTTTACTACCACTAATGCATCCACCATTCTCCAACCATCGAGAATGGAGACTGGCCACCAACACACAGTCTACAGAATGTGCAACTTACAGAT
>CAIGRR010412503.1:0-15615 GCA_903798365.1 Fraxinus sp. 1973-6204
TAGAAGCAAAATCACTTTTCTTTTTGTCTTTTTCACATGTTGGTATTGATGGAACTAGAAAGCTCACTGCGTGAAAAAAGACAAAAAAAAAAAAGAAAACGTCAATTGTGCCACGACTGCAATAAATCATATTCGGTCATTTATAGAGTCACACCTGCACCCATCGAGGCTTTCTCAATTGAGGAAGGGATCGGGAATCATCCCCTGATCATCTTGACTCATGCGATTATAGTGGTCATGAAGTACGACCATGAGGTTGCTACAAAATAGGACGAATAAACTAAGAATAAATGAATATTGCACCATCAAAAGATTCCGATTTGATTTGTGTGATTCTCGTATTCCCAAATCATAAAATACGTCTCATGCGCATGTAACTACCTTTTTGACGCGTCAACATATTTTGAATTCTAGATAAAGGGAACCCTACTCGAGGCAATTTTCTTGATATCTATGTAATCTCATCTTATGTAAAAGAATTATCTATTGATTCTTACATAAGAAGGGAACCCAGACAAAGGACCTAATCCTTTCCTTTTTCGGGATGCAGTAATTAAGACACACAAAATGAACGGCATCGTGAGTAACAGATGAATTTAAAGACGGCAGAACATCACAAAATCTAAAGAATACCTATTGATATTTGAAATTAATGCGATGACCTTTATCCCGATTTGACTTCAACGATGAATTCGAAGTTACAAATCATTTGTTTTCAGCATGTTGAATTGAGGTTAAGGTTTAATGATCCTTTTTCAACTCAAAGATCACTATTTTTGTGAAAGGAGTGGAATCAATATATACCTAAAGTGGTATCAACAACCAATTTGATTAACATATTTTAGAGTTTTTGGAGCAAATTGCTATCCATATTCAAAATTAACGTTAATTTTCAAGTAACACCATAAACAAACTAGGAAAAAGTTTGATGTGAACTGGACTTTATGCACTTTCGTATCTATCTACCCAAATGAAAAGAGAGAAGGAGATAAAGGCAGACATACGTAAATGACGATAATGATATTCTTTGATAGAGAAATTAAGAATATTCCACGGATGAGTGCGTTTGTCAACTTTTTCATTGCTAAAGTCGGCACCTTTTCTTTCCATCCTTTCTCCTTCTAGGCATAGAGAAGCTAAATTTAGAAGAGAGAGAAGTTGGCTAATCAATTTATAACGCCACTCTTGCAAATGTCTAATCTTTATAAAAAATACGACGTAAAGGTGGGGATTACAGTTATCTGGATATACAAAAATAAATAAATAAATAAATAAATTTGATTAGCTTATATATATCTAATCATAACTATTTCACACGAAACGAGAGTTGAACAGGAAAATTTGCTCTAAAGTGAAATAAAAGTAAAAATAAACTCTTGTTGCCCTATAAACAAACCACACATGGAAGAATAATGAAAATAAATAAAAAAATTTGTTAACTTTAAATAGTTAAAATATAAATTATTTTGATTTTGTACGTGGCAATCCAGTGTTAGAGTTGAGAAGGGCGATGAAACACACAATTCAACACAGCCACACGTGTTATATTAATATGTTGGGTAGCTCCCAATCATTCTCTTCACAGTTCACCCCCCTCTTTTTCACCCGCACTCTCATGCCCTGAAAGATAAAGAGCTTTAACCTAGAAATCATATCTGGGTTTTTCAAATCATGGCTGGGAGGAGAAAGAAAAAGTCGAAATTGTAAGTTTCTTGAATTTGTTTAGGTGAATTATTTCATTTGATGTATGAAATCTGAATTTTGTTTTTGCAGTTGATTTTTGCTTTAGAAGTGGAAATTGATTTTTGTTATATGTGGGTTTTGATTTAATCTAATTCTTTTTGTTGTAATTGGTTGGGTTTTTTGCTCTAGGTTTTCCAAGATTGAATTGGTTTACCCATTGATGAAAAGGATTCAATGTTTGATGATGAAAAAATTCGTTTAAAAGGGCTCAAGATTTTTAATTGCGTTTCTTATTTAATCAGATTTAAAGATCTGAATTTATAGCTTTTGATGGAACCCATTGGATAAGTCTTTAGTGGCATTCTAGTTTGTGTATACGGATTTCGTTTATTTCTTGTTAATTTTAGCTTTACGGATGCCGGTGTTCTTACTTCTAGCTGATTTAAAATGTGCTCATTTCTATATTTATGGCAAAGAAAAAGAAAATGGTGAAAGGAAGATCTAAATTATGAGGGGTGCATTTGAATTTGAGGGCTTCAGTTATATGCATTTCAACTTCAAGTTTTAAACCCTAATGGCATATACAGTTTGTACTTACATAATTCATAGGAAATTATGAGCCATTTCAATAAATTCCTTATTACACTCTCTTGTATATTGATCTTGTCCCATAAACTGTGATACTATGATTCCTAGATTGCACAAAATAAAGATTTTTCTCCTTGTGTTCATTAACTGATTGATAGATTGAATCTGTTATCAACTGATGTGTGCTGCGATGTTATTTATTGCTGAAATGAATTGCATCCGGGATTCAATGCTTTTAGGTTACCTGAAACAATCAGAGATGACAAAATAGTTGCAAAAAGTGGACAGTCAAATGATCAACAGCCAGAGCTTGAGCTTCCGGCAGAGATTTTGGAATTGATTCTTTCTCAATTATCCTTGAGAGATAATATCCGTGCTTCTTCTGTTTGCAAAAGATGGCGTGCTGCTGCTACCTCAGTCCGGATTGCCGACAAACCTCCATGGATTATGTTTTTCCCGAAATTCGGTGACTTGTATGAATTCTATGATCCTTCTCAGCGCAAATCGTATTGGCTTGATTTGCCAGAGCTAAATGGCTCTAGGATTTGTTATGCCAAGGAGGGTTGGTTGCTTTTTTACAAGCCTAGAACAAAAAGAATATTCTTTTTTTGTCCGTATACTCGTGAGTTGATCAAATTGCCTAGACTAGAACTGACGTACCAAGTAGTTGCCTTTTCTGCTGCCCCAACATCTTCCAGCTGTATTGCATTTACTGTTAAGCACGTCAGCCCCACAGTTGTTGCGATTAGTACATGCCATCCTGGGGAAACTGAATGGACTACTGTCAATTACCAAAACCGTCTACCATTTGTCAGCAGCATTTGGAATAAGCTGGTTTCCTGCAATGGTCTTTTTTATTGTTTGAGTGTAACAGGATGGTTGGGAATTTATGACCCCGACAAAGGTACTTGGGGCATTCATTCTGTGCCTCCGCCCAGATGCTTTTTTGTCAAAAATTGGTGGAAAGGGAAATTTATGACAGAACATAATGGAGATATTTTTGTTGTATATACATGCTCAGTTGTAAACCCAGTGACATATAAATTGGACCAAGTGAATAAAGTATGGGTTGAGATGGAAAGTTTAGGAGGCATGACACTTTTTGCAAATTTCTTGTCGTCCTATGCGAAGACAGATCTTCTTGGAATGATGAGAAACAACATTTTTTTCTCCAAAGTTCGATTTTATGGAAAAAGGTGCGTATCATACTCTCTGGCCAGTGGCAGATACTATCCCCGCAAGCAGTGTTATGATTGGGGAGAACAAGATCCTTTTGAGAGTATTTGGATCGACCCCCCTGAAGACCTCTCTATCTTTCTTTAAAAGAGATGGCAACAGTAGTGATTATTTCAAGTGAAGCATTTATGATACTTATATGTTCTCCTGTCATCTACTTGTTGCTGTTGGAAGGATGACTTCCATAACCAGTACTCCTTCATGTGGCTTTTCATGCTACCTTAATGTTGTTGACTTTTCTTCTCCTAGTGTTTATGCAGCTACTCAGTAAGGATACTTTACAAACTTGGTTACAATAGCTTAGTATTTTGATTCTGGATTTAAAGGATACTATGCTTCTTGTTAAAAGATTATCTTTGACCATTGTTATTGCATTAACATTGATTTGTCCCTGTTGTACAAAATGGCCCTTCCATGCCTAATTCATGTGGCCCTGTAAATCAAGTGGAGGATGATGTTCCACCCGATGAAGAACATTTTTTTTTTTTTTTTTGTATTAGTAGTGGTGGTGGTGGTGCAAATTAGACAGGTTCTGGCGATAAGATGAGAAACCAAGTTTGAGGATCGTGGAATGGTGCTTCATGTACATTATGCTGTTCTATACTAAAAGATGGTATATTTTCTTTTCTTAATTAATGATGTTCATCTAGTGTCACTTGTTGGTCTGCCAATGTGATTGCCTTCACCAGATTTAATGCGGGTGCGTGCACACTCACGTGTGTGATTGAAAATTACTCAACATCCATTGTGCTCAAGTAAATTGCAATATTTTTTGTTCCCGGATGGTGTGTTTCCAACCATCAATGTGTGTGATATATCATAAGGGCATAATATCTCAGAAGCACATTTGTCTAAATCTTTGAATGAGAACAGATTAGAGATTTATCATTGTGACCTGCATTGCTGATACTGACCCTAAATCGAAAGAGTTAGATAAAACTAGTTCATGAACAGCAAGAATCGCACTTGCTTCAGTTACTTATATCACACATGAATATGAACTAATTAATTGGTCATCTTACATGCATTTCACAAAATCATTGCTCAACTAAGTCCTGTATGATCATTGCATGATTGGTCACCCTTATAATATTTGGACATCGAAGTCCAGCCAATCCACCGAAATAGGCCATCAGTCTAGTTCAAGCATTTTCAATTATAGCAACACTTCGTGTCCAAAGCATTTTCCTCTGTTCTCTTTTTCTACGCTTTCTCCTGAACCTTCTCCGCAACTCATTTTCGAGCATATCAGGACCATAATGCTGAGAAACAATCCTTTGTGTGGCATATGGCACCACGCTGTCAAAGGTAGCGAATGTGGTCGGTGATATGTTGCAAATGAAGGCTTACGTGACTATGCTGTGGATATGAGAACTGAAAGTGATGGTGACTCACTAGGGAATTCATTTGTTGGGGAGATGGTGATTGGTAGTGAAACTAGGGTGGGTCTTGAAAAGAAATGGCTGGGCATCTGTAACAGAAAAGTATGGATGATTCACAGAGAGTACATCAGGTGTAAAGTTGACAGTGTCTAGAAAGGGAGGTAGTCAGTGGGCGGGGCGGGGCCAGTCGACAGTGTATAGTATGGGATGGGTTAGAGGGGATTATAGCAGGGGGAGGGTGATATGATAAAACAATATACAGTTTACTAAGACAGATCGAAACAGAGCAAAACACCATTTGCAACAACCATAACAAGGCACTGCAAAAGGATTTCTAGTGAAGAGCAGTACAACAATTGAGACCAAAGAAGCTCCAGCTACTAAAAACTCTAGAAGACCAAGCACATACATTCCAGATATATAGTAATTGCAAGTGACTAATACTAATTTCATGAATACATGTAGATCTAAAGCTCGCGAAGACCATGATCATCATAACTGCTCAAATAAAGAGATGTTTGTAATCCCCATTGGCAAGTTGGCAAACTTGATTGTAGCTAGCTGTATCTGCAAAAAACAAACAAAAGCATAAGCACTGTAGAAGCAGAACTACACGCCAAGCTTATAAACCATCTTGAATGTACACAAGCAAAATTTCGAGAGGCACTTGGTCCGCATAAAAAGCAACTTATAAACCAACATCAAATTTCTTACAGAAAATTCGCATTGTAAAACTGAGTACTCATAAAACAAGTAAAATTTCCTTCAACCATTGTTGGAGTACCTTCTTTCTTTTGGGTACTTTCTAAGTCCTTTGGAATGTGGAACGACGACAAAGACTCAAAGCTAATGCCTCATACGTGCTTTAAGATGATGCATACATGCAGAAATATTTTATCTGAGACTCAGACGAAGTTAATTCAGTTTCATGTGAAGAAGGGAAATGACGCATGTCTATCCGGAGTCTTTTTACAAATGAATTTTACAATTAAACAATAGCCCTCCAATACTAGTGACTAATTTCTATATCATACAATCAACAAGATGCAACAATGCATCAGTCCATGAAAATACTAAACTATTTATGCCCAAATGTCCACCTAGAAAAAAGAATAACCAGAATCTTCAGAAACCGTACCTAGATTGTCACCGAAGTTGGTCCATATTTCAGCCTGAATAGATTGGTTACTGTCAGCGATGCCGATTACCTCGACAAATGTCGAAAGAGGTCCAGGAGGATGACCTTTGATAACCAACTGTTGATCGTCCGTCGATTTTCCAACCACCGTGCCACCGCCGTCAGATCTCAACACCTGAATCACCGCTCGAACCCTCCGGCCAACGTACATCCGTAGTAGCTCCGCGTTAACGAAAACAGCTGGATTTGACGTATCCATTTACTTCAAAATCCAAAAAGTAAAAATATGTACAGAACTTCAGAAGTGTCACGAAAATTTTGAATTAATGAATCCAATTTCAAGTCTACATAATTAAACATATAGTTAATCATGATTAAAAGTACTGGAGGTGATTAAACGAAAAGCAAAACGGATTAAGAAATTAGGGCTTACAGATGTCACCTTTTTCTTTGATTCTACAGAAATTGATCAACAGTTCCACCACAAAAACTTCGAAAACCCCTTGAGTTGTAAAAGAAATGGGCAAAATATTGAGGGGAAAAAAGGCGGTGAATGTTCCCGCCTTGAAGAAGCTCGCCCATCGGATTGGCCCATGTCAACGTTAGAAGCCACGGCCCACATCCCATGGCCCACTGATGAAGTTCGGTGATTTTGCTCATATGCTGGTTTGTATGGTTTAATCGCGTTCAAACTTCAATATCACGAACTGCAAGCAACTAAAATGTAAGGTTCAATTGTTTAGGGAGACGTAGGATTCGTTTGGCATGTCTTTTGAAAATTTAAAAGTTGTCTTATAAATTAAGAAATTACTTTAGTATATACTTGGATAATTTTTTTAGAAGTGATTTGTTTCATAAAAAGTAATTTAGAGAAAGTTAATCTAAAGCAACTTCTTTAAAAAGTTCTTCTCAAAAGAAATTGAAGCACTATCAAATAGATCCTTAAATAACTTTAATGTCCAAATACTCGAGGCAACTTCACCAAGGCAAGGCAGGATTTACAGCATCCAAACACTATTTCTTATATATCAACGAACCTTGATAGCAAGACACGAGAATTAGAAAGAAATTCGTCTTACGGTAGCAGATCGAGAAAAGTCAGAAGCGCAAGTCAAGAACTCGTGGTCGAACCAAAAAATTAAATCTGAATCAATCTTGCTAGGGTCGACTTGCTTACTCAATTTTAGTAATCTTTGAGAAGTTCTCTACTCAATATTGTTGAATTGGCATCTCACTTGAAATAGAGCCATTTTTTGAAAACTTTGAAATCAAGCGACTCGTGTACTTGATCTCCATTCTGTAGACATTCTTAAATGTTACCTTATATTAACCCTATCTTGCAGCATTGACCAATAGACAAGAATACGGAAGGAAAAGTTACATTTGATCTTGATAAGAAAAAAAGAAGTCAAAATATTATTATTTGTACATGTATAATAGTGTTGAACTAAACATGATCTTGAAATTTAATGACTTGCGAAAATATGGTATACTACTATACTTCCACAAAATTCTATGGAAGTAACAATACCGTATGGGAATACTATCATAACATCAATTTGTGTGCGCGGGCTTGAGAGCGGGATGGAGAGGTCTATTTCTGTTTGAGTTTTTTGGTGAGAGCGAAAAGTGCTCCGGCTGCAGCCACGATGATTCCTGATACAATGATGGCAGTTTTGAATGTTTGTAGGCAATCCTTCCTTTCCTCTTGTTTATGTTTCTTTGCTGCCTCGGCCTCAGATTGTTCCTGCACCAAAACACGTTCTGCGAATCATAACCAACAATACAATAGAGCTTCTTTTTCTTCTTTAATATTGCAAAAGTCCATTTGAACGATGATTTTGATGGCTGTAAATGTAATTACCTTAGAGGCAGCAACTTCTGATGAAATGGGATCAACCTGAACATCCTTGTTCTGGCCTGGATTCAACTCTTTTTCTGTATCAGCGGCTGGAAATCCCTCGGAGCTTGCCATTTTTGACAAAATTTTGCTCTGTGATTTTCTGTTTATCAAGTGGAGAATTACAACAAGTAATCTGTAGATTCTTCACCCAACACATGTCAAAATTCCCAAAAAAATTGGATCTCAACTACTTGGGAAAACTGTTGGCCTAACCAATTCTGGATCACCAATCAACCTTAATGGGTGGTTAAAAACCTATTTCAAAACATTTTTACATTATCAAAGAAAGCTTAGTGTACATGTGAAATTTAGACACTCAAAATGCAGGTCTTACTATGCTAAACATGATTGAGCGGAGATTCATTACAGAGAGATTCAATATAGTAGCCTGAGAATAACTCCACCCATATATTTGTATACAACATATTATTTATAAAAAAAAAAACGTAATGTAAATGACTCCTTTGTTAGTTTGGCAAATCTCTCATGCCTGATACGTCCACCAAAGTGTCACACCACAAACTTCACCTCCATGCTTCAACCCGTTCTGTTAGTGAATTTATCCGGCTGGTTATCCTTTTAAGTCTTTGCTCTTTTCTGCATCCTTAGAAACATGAACAGCTGATTGCTGAATAATCCTTTCAGCTACTTTTTTAACATTTGAGTTACTCGACTGTCCAGTTTTAGTTGTTGGGCTTTTTGAATTTGGGATTCCTTCACTTCCTATTGATGAGTTAGCTTTTCCAAGTCTTTGAATTTCTGTTTCAACCATATGCCATTTTCCACCCGGAAGGATATTCTTGATAGAACTCAGAAAACCATGTGTCCCATTACCAGTTTTCAGTTCAGCCAGGGAGGAGTTTGGATTGTACCTTGATGGTGATACTTCTGCCACATTATGTTGGTTCTCTGCAGTTACCCAATTGGTCGCGTTAATTAATGGTTCAGATGTGCCATCACGATTATCCCCATCAGAAGGCTCTAACTTTGAAGCAGTATCAGTTTGTACTATAAGATCTTCTCTTTCTCTCGAGTTTTTGACTATCAGAGTTCTTAGGAAGTTCATTACTTGGACTGCATACATCAATGCTGTGAAAGGATCTGCCATCTGCAGCAAGCAAACATTAGCACCCTCAAACCAAATTAGTGCAAGTGTGAAAGGAAACCATAAAAACTCGGTGGAAAAAGACCTTTATTCTGAAGTATGGTAAACTTCACTCATCAAGAGTATTGAACCGCGTTATCTAAAAGCTTAAGCTGTTAGATAAATGACAAATTATTTATTCCCCTCACGTGCATGCCAGATTCTATTTTCTCATTAAGAGTTTGTCACGCGCACAATTTTCATAACTGGATGATAGAAAAAACTGAATTGAGGACCTATGTTTGACCTGATAGCATGTTAAACCACCTCATTTAAAAGTGTAAGCTATTGGAGAAGGGGAATTTTTTATTTATTTACATTTAGTCAACAAAGAGACACTACATTTCTGCTCACCCGTGTCATATTTGGTGCAAAAACCACTGCAATATTACGTGCATTCATTTTGTTCAGATCTTCAAGCTGAGCGACATCAGCCATTAGGTTAATTGCCCAATCCAATAGAGCGGCATCTGTAGGTGGAAGGAGCCGTAAAAGATGAGTACATTCTTCTTCAGATTGAGCCCGCATAACCTCGTCTGGTGGGAGAGAGTCCAACAATCCTCTCGGGAGTTCTCTGAACCAAGCCTGCAAATGACCATTACTCGAAGTTGATGCAATACATAAGCTAAAAGGTTGGAACTTCCCTAATATGGTAGGGGCATATTCAGTTACACAAATGCACGCCTGTGGATTAAAAAAACCAAAACAACGAAAAAGAAAACAATTGCATTGAAGCAGAATGGTTCTTGCGCTTCAATGTAAATAATTGGCAAAATATTCCTGTTTTAGCCCATGCTGATAAATTGTTTCGAGAAACAATTTTAATGAAGTAAATTTTCCACGTGCAAATGAATTAACCATTTTGATGCAATATTATATCGAAATATTTAGGCGCACAACTGATAACATCAATCAACTTTAGATCTATCTCCAGTGAGGCCTGAAAGCCCCTAAAGTGGAAACTTCATTCAGGGACAAGTTGGTTGGTTGGTTGGTGAGTGAGATATTAGCACTAATTTCTGGGAAGCATTAACATAGCATTATAATTTTCTGATTACTAAAGTTCTAAAGAAAGGATTCAGCACAATCAAGTCACAGAAGAGTACCTTAATGAGACCTGCTAAACAATGAACTTCAATATTGTCTGGCACCTTCCCATTATTTAATTGTTCCCTGACAAACTCTTCCTGGCCATTCTCAGCGTTAATTCTGAAGATTCCTTCTACCTTCAAATTCGAATGCACTAAATCAGTTATTTTCCAGATTCAAAACAGTATCACAGTATCAGCATAGAATGACTTTGTAACTCTTTAGTTATATATTTGTTCTAGAATTTTAGTACAGCACAAAGGAAATAATGCAAGGTCATATTACCAGCAAACCGCCTAGGAAGTACAAGCGTCTTTGCATCATCAGAAGTATTGTAGGCACACAATTACCTCTGGAGTCAAAAGAAAGCTGCATAGACTCTGTTGAAACTCCAAAAACTCTTGTACTGTCAAATATTATTATCGAAGTCAACGACACGAAATAAACTGGGGCAGTGTCTATCTGTTATCTGACAAGAGAATTTTGCTGCATATAATGTACACTACATACCATGACAATAAGAAAATAGATAAAAACAAAATTATTAGGCTTTTCAGGCCTCAAACCTACTAAAACATTAATGCTACGAAAAATATGTCGCAAAAAGGGTTTTCTCTAAAAGACATGCCAGCTCCCCCAAAAAAAGTGTACTCTTTAAGAACTTCAGTCAAGAAACTGAAGATGAAAATCTTCTTAAACCTGGAGTATGCAAAAAGCATAAAAGTAATCTATTGAAAGATAATCTCAGAAACTAGAAATTGAACGTAATTAGAATCGTCGACAAACAACCTTGATTTCAGAACTGTCAAACCAGGTGGTTAGAATTGAGAAGCTACGAAGACAAAATGGCAAGAAGGGTAAACTGGGATATAGTTTTTCTTCAACTGGTCTCTCTCTCATGGTCAATTTCAAATACAAACCAAACTCTCCAAAGGAGAGCTGGTGATGTCTACCGGTTAATGATGATCCTTACTTTATATATTGCACCAATGCAAGCAATACGGAAGAGCATGTACACGAAACAGAACATAGTTCCATACTGGTACCAAATTAAGGTAGAAAATTATGAGTGTTCCGAAGGTCATGATACATGATATGATGGAAAATACCGAAGTGATGCTAACTACATTTACTTCAATAGAAAACCTTGATTGATAAACTCTCGATTATTGAATTTATAGCATTAGTATAAATAGAATAATTCTAGAAGAAAATTTTTAGTACATTCGACTTGTGGATGAATGATTATTTATAAATTATAAATATCTAAAAACACGTCTTTTCAAAGTTTTAAAAAACAGAATTTTATGCACAATAGGTCTTTCTTTTTGCTTTTGCTTTACTCAATTTCTGAAAATCCACACCAGTGACATTGGTATGTAGATATCATACCATATTTCTCCCACTTACAGAGAGAGAAACCTTAGGAGAATGCAAGGAAAATTTTTAAAGCGATATCCCAATCAACCGATTACGAAAAAATTGTATCAAACACTTGCAGAGAGTTTTTATGGTGCATTGTTTCGTCATAATTACAGGTTGGAAGCAGAAGATAAGAAAGAAAGCAAAATTGAAATCACTTAACAACTTAATCAGAGGAAAACTTTACCCCATTTTCAGGATAAATCGAAAAGATCTTTGCGCCTTAGTAACAGGATTATTGCCAAAACAGAGGTGCTAGCTTCTAAAAAGTGTCAATACAAAAAGGTACTTGAGTTGACAAAGTTTTGCCTTTAGATGCAAGGGCAGTAGGAAAACTAAAAGAAACAACTACTGGTTTTCCTTTTGTCAAGCATGTTTTATAGTTCATTAAATTTTCTCAACTCCTATCCAGAAAACGTCAAGAAAATGAACAGAACCATATGTTCCAACAAGGAAAGATTAAGAACCAATTTGAGAATATTATTCTTGAGAAAAATCATCACCACACACTAATAAACATGCCAAATGATTAAAAGAAAATAGAAGGAAAAACAATCCAATACTCTATAGACAGACTCATACAGCCCTGTGTGTTCTTCGATTTTAAAGTTTTTCACGTAAATCAAATATGGAAAATGCCCGAGATGCTTGTCGTAGCAACCAACAATTTAGAGAAAAAGCTTCCTCATAAGCACTCCAAAACATGCTCACATTCACTACAAATCATAATTTTTTTATTTTTTTATTTTGCCTGATTTTTCAAATGACAGTTAGTATCAAAATAAATTCCTCATTACAAAGTTGAGAAGACCAAAAAACTGACCTAGCACTGGGAGGCCTTCTGGGAACTTCAGGTTCAAACTCAACAGGGAGTCCAAGAAATCCATTGAACCTATCAAATGTGACATGGGCAACATGTCTGACATTAGTAGGCCGCCCTATTTCCACTAATTCTTCATCCCTACAGTTTTCAGCTGCACCACAACCCACCAAAGATTTCCTGAAAGCAGTCACCAAAGCAGCCAAAACAGACAATTGAAGCCCCTCCTCTTCTTGTTCTTCTACATCCTGTTGGGCTCGTGTACTATTATTTCTCCTGAAAAAATCTACCGAATGAATGTTAATAAGGGAATGCAACCCGTCATCCATGGAGCTTGACGGTGAAGCCATTAATGGTGGTGGGGAATGCAGAATGTCTTGTCATTTATTTTTTAATGCTAATTTGTGTAGTGTGTATGTGAAGATTGGATTCATGGGTTTAAATGGAGGGAAAATTAATGGGTTTTCTTGCTCGTTTTGGAAAATTAATTTGGATTGTTGATGATGGGATGGTAGATCAGAAATTGGATTAACATTCTTGAGAATTTGGTTTTAGTAGAGTCTGTTTAAAGTAATGGTTTTATGGAAGTTGAAACCTATACATCATCATTCACTCCCCTCCTCTGTCTTTGCTCATTGTTTATAAGTTGTATGAATACTAGCTGTAGCTTCTTAGGACTAGGAGACGATAGAAACTCCAAGAATTTCTCTACAGTACACCAAGTTTGGAATGAGCAGGTGTGGTTCGTCTACGTCTGAGACACTAGAATTTCGAACGATGACTGAAGAAACTATGTGTGCATACAGTAGAGATTTGGGATTTGGGGTTCCATCTTAAAAGGTTAATCTTGTTAATAGGAGTAGTTCAAAATTTTTTATTAATTGGTCTGTGTCAACATCATTTATCGATGTGGGATATATATCCCTTAACACGCCCCCACAAGATTGTGGCTCATTTGAACAGACGAATCTTGAAATTCACATGCTCATTTTAGAGTTTTAATANGGGGTTCCATCTTAAAAGGTTAATCTTGTTAATAGGAGTAGTTCAAAATTTTTTATTAATTGGTCTGTGTCAACATCATTTATCGATGTGGGATATATATCCCTTAACACGCCCCCACAAGATTGTGGCTCATTTGAACAGACGAATCTTGAAATTCACATGCTCATTTTAGAGTTTTAATAGGATCGAATCGCTCGTTGGAGCATAAAGGGTTATGATACCGTGTTAAAATTTGAGATTCCATCTTAAAAAGTCAACCTTATTAAGATGAGTAGTTCAAGATCTCTATTAATTGGTTTGTGTGAACATCATTTATCGATATGAGATATATATCTCTTAACACGCCCCCCCAAGCTGATGGCTCATTTGAGCAGATCAATCTTAAAATTCAGTGCTCAATTTGGAGTCTTAATGGGACCGAATCGCTCGTTGGAGCATAATGGGCTCTAATATCATGTAGAGATTTAGGGTTCCATCTTAAAAAGTCAACATTATTAAGAGAAATATCCTAAAATCTTTATTAATTGATCTGTGTCAACATCATTTATCGATGTGAGATATATATCCCTTAACACATATTTTTCATAAATATTTGTGCTCGTATCATAAGCCACTATTTCATTTAAAAGCTAATCACCTCGTAAAACAGCAATTCGTGTTTAGCAGGGAATCCATTCAACTCCTTTTTTTGCAAGCAAGTAAAGTCCAGGTTCGTTTTAATGGGTTGTTTAGATATCATTTCACCATCTGAAATGGAATTTGAATGGGTCGATTAAATCTTCTGCATTCTCAAAAAAAGATTAACAAATAAGGACGACTTCTGCTTTTGCTTCTTCTTCTTGTAGTTTTAATTACTATTTGAAAATTAATTTTTAAAATAATTTTATCTTCCAAAAGAGTATTTGGAAGAAATCATATTGAACCAGATTCATCTGAAAACTTTTCTATAACCAAACGGGGTCAAAAACAACTTGTGTATCTCAAAAACTCATTTTAGGGGAACCTTAAACAAATGTCAATTTTAAACGACCTGCGAATGAGACAATCCAGCAACTTAGACTTGGATTTCTAGGTATTAATATCCCGAAAAGTAATGCCTAAAATACTATGAATAATTCCGTACAATTATGTTGTAAGCATTCATTACAAGAAGTGGGAAGCTATTCAAAGAACCCACAGCAGAATTGGACTAGACCTGCTTGCGTTGCTTTAATTTTTCTTAAATATTCTCTTTCACCTACAAGAACTTGAGCATATAACTCCACCAATAATTTCATCTTAGGATGTTTTCCAACTACATACACTCCAAGTTTGACGTTGTTTTTGACACTTCATTGTTTTCAAATAAATTGTTGGCGGGAAAGTGTGTATTTCTTAAAACCGTCCAATATGACGTCGCCATGTGATATGATATCTAGAAAGAATGGTATAAAAAAGAATGTACATGTAGCATGATTGTCCAACCAAACATATTTTAACATGGTTAAATGCTATACTGCTCAGTAAAATCCGATGTGCCCTCCACGCGTTTCTATTGACGGCTGATTTTCGCTGCCCAAACGCCAGAGGCCACCTGCCTTCTCGGCCTTTCGCCTTTTCTTATTTTTTTATTATCGAACTTGACTTTAATTCATAATTTTAGTTTTCAAGATACACTTTCATTTTTCTTAAGGTGTGGTGGCGGTGGATCGGGCTAGTGCGTGGTGCGTGGGAAAGATTATGATTTTTTTTTCTCTCTTTTTTAGTGTACTTTCTAAGTGAAATTCATTTATAGTCGTATTAGGCCATCATTAAATTATAATATATTTTTTCTCTCTTCTTATTAATCACACATTCTTTAATAAACTAACATTGCACGTAAATTCAAAAAAAAAAATCTTTATTTTTTAATCACACATTCTCCAAAAAATTACTATTCCTTTCATTATACTTATTGTAAAAGTTATGAAACTCTATTGTTATTTCTTCTTCTTTTTTTGTTGTTTTATTGCTTTTGTTTTATTTTTGTTTGAGAGGACAAATTCATCATTTTACATTAAGAGCTTGCTTGACAAACATTATTGTAGAAAAAAAGTTTTGATTAGTGATTTTTAGGAGAATTAGTAATTAAAAAGTATGGAATTTGTTTTGATATACGTGTAGAATATTTTATTATGTAACTGTGTAATTGAAAATGATCATGTAATAAACCATAAAATAAAGTAA
>CAIGRR010412524.1:0-11231 GCA_903798365.1 Fraxinus sp. 1973-6204
AGTATATTCTGATAGTCAATCCTCTGTACATTTATGTAAGAATCTTGTTGTTCACGAACTCACCAGACACATTGATGTTAGATTAAATTTCATTAGAGATATTGTATCACAAGAAGTTGTAAGACTTGAGAAAATATACATACAATATAATCCCTCAGACATGGGTACTAAGGTGCTACTGTTGGTGAAGTTTAGAAGTTGTAAAGATCGTCTAAACATCGATGGAGGTAAATAATTTCCAATTTTATTGGTTCTCCCTTTCTGGATTATTACTAATGCTTAGTAATTTCTTTTTTGCAGGTCCTTTGACACCACTATGGAGGTTTATTAAGCAAATTGTTCTCAAACGACCTTCCTGAACGATGATGTAAGTATAGTATTTATTCAGTCGGCTCTGACCAAATGATTGAATATGTTTCGACACCACAGTTGACTATGCTTATCACGTTATCCACTTGGGCCATTTGAAACAACCTAATTATATTAGTGCTGCTAATGGCCCAACCCAAAATGACTTGGATGGCTTTAAAATGTTAGCCCACTTAGCTCTTTTATATTGGGCCTATTGTTTGACCTAAAAGCCCACATCTACCCTAACCTATTTTAATACCCCGTCCTTTACTGTTTCATGTGTGAAAGTGATTGAGGTGCCGCGCGGTTTTTCTTGAGAACGGATTTTTTCCTCCCTTTTGCTTTGTGCTCTCGAAATGCTTGGTGCCTTTCCTCTTTTGGACAATTTGTTTCTCCCCCTTTTTCCTTTGTGGTTAACATATATTTAGCCCTTAATCTCTTTCATCATCTAGCTCTTTGTGGGCTGTAAAATTGGAGCAGCCGGTTTTGGTCTTGGAAGGTGTTGGTTTGTGGTGTACTTGGTTAACTGTGGTGTTGATCTATACTAAGTCCAAATTCTTTGGTACATTTGGCGTGTTTTTATTTCATAATGACTGAACAATATAAGGAAATAACTCCACCATCTAACATTATTTCACCAGTCAAGGCTTGTGTGCCTTCAATTTCATACTCACATGGGCTGTACAAACACAAGATGGACAAAGTCCTAGAGATGTTCAAAAAACTTTACATCAACATACCTTTTGTAGAGGTCTTAGTTCAGATATCTAGCTATGCCAAATTTATTAAAGAGATTCTATAGAACAAAAAGAAGGTAGATGAGAATGAAACGTATTATTTACTAAATAGTACAATCCTATTTTGTAACATAACCAACCACATAAATTTAGGGTTGGACATGGTTCGGTTCTATTCACCGAAACGAATCCGAATTTTTGGGTATTTAGTAAGTGGAACCGTCTATGGAACCGTTTGGGTTCGGTTCCATTCCTTACAGTTCAGTTTGGTTCTCGAGTTTCGTATAATAATTAATCTTTTATTATTTACAACAATGATATATTAATTCAACTAATAACATGTTAAATTTCAGCTCTTACAAAATAACCCAGTCCAATCCAATTATATTTTTTGCACCTCTCTTTGACCGTTAAAATCACAGAAAGATGAAGATTGCGAGCTTACAATAATGAAGAGAGGCAAGCCAAGCTTCCAATTCGATTTCTTCAAAACTGTAGAAACGACACTACGAACAAGCTTACAATAATGAAGAGAGGCAAGCCAAGCTTCCAATTCGATTGCTCCAAAACTGTAGAAACGACACTACGATAGAGTAGAATAAGAGATTTGTGTAAAATTTAAGTCAATTTGATTAAGTTGGGCTTAGATTAGAAATTAGAAATAGGAAAAATCATATTTTAAGTTAGGGCTAAATTAATTAGTTAGCAAAGTTATTTAGAAAAAAATAAAACAATTTGACTTATTTAAGATAAAAAAAATTAGAGAGATTCGACTCTTATTCGGTTCTTGGTTTAAAATCGAGAACTGAACAAAACCCATTGATTCTTGAATCAAGTACCCATTCGAGTATTTAAGTTAAGAAGAACCGCTAGGTTAGGTTCGGTTCGGATCTTGTCCGGCTCGATCGGTTCGGTTTGAAAGTTTTGTCCAGCCCTACATAAATTAAAAAATCTAAGGAGTTTTATTCCTTGTACCGTTGATAATTTAAAATTTGATAGAGCAATGTGTGATTTAGGTACAAGTATTAATTCAATGCTACAATCTAGTTTTAGACAACTAGGTTTAAGGAAAGCAAAGCCAAACACAATAGTTGATCGATCCATCAAACATGAACCGAGGATTATTGAAGACATTTTGGTGAAAGTGGAAAAATCCATATACCAAACTGATTTTATCATCTTGGATATTGGTGAAGACATTGATGTACCACTCATTTAAGTCGATCATTCATTACAACGAGAAGGGAGTTAATGGATATGTAAAAAGGGCAACTAATGTTAATGCTAAATGAGGAGCAAGTCATATTGAATTTGATCAAGGCAATCAAATTTTTGGGTGAGTTAGACTCGTGTTTTCAAGTTTATGTTGATCATGATGAAGTCAATACATTTACAATGGAAAAATCCTTCATATTCTTGGGGGTATGTATTATGTACTCTCAAGATTATCTCTCTAACTCAACGAAAATTGAAGAATATGTAAAATATAACTGAAGGAGTTTGACTTGGAAAAAACGGACTCAATTCGAAGAGTTGGGTAAGTGCATCTAAAGCTTTGCCACTTATTCAACAAGTTCATGCTTTTGAGCTGAAACAATTAACCTTATATCTTTGGTATGTGTATCTTTTGTTTTTCTTGTTGTTGAAATGTGACCTAAGGAGTTTTTTGGTAGAGATTGGGAGCCCAAGCGCCACCATCTCGTCACCATTCAGGAAAAAATAATCAAAATTGAGCAGGGACGAACAACTTGAGCAGTATGCCTGTAGCACCTAAGCGTTGCCTAAGTTACTCGCTGGGTGCTCGAGCGTCGATGTTATTTGACCCAAGCCTGTTTTGTGATCTAATGAATTTTAAAGTTCATATTCCATCTAAAACACTATAATAGGGTCGTATATATACTCCACGACTTGTTGGCTCTTCATAACATTAGAGAACATTAGATTTTGATTGAGAGCATCAAATCTTATAACAACAATCCATATTTCGATCTAGTGAATTATCCTTCCCTGTTAGTGGTTTTTTTCATGTCTAAGGTTTCTACGTAAAATCTTGTATTCTTATGCATGAGTTTATTTTCATATTGACATATTATCTCGTTAATCTCTAACAAACTAGAATCAAAGCAAGGTTGATCTTTCGTGGTGACAATTATAAAATATGATACACCACTTTTGGATTGAAACACGAGGTTTTCGCTATAGCAGGTGAAGATGGGAGCCGTACTTGTGCAGATGGATTTTGATGATACCCTATTAGGGTTTGATAAAATGCCTTCTATTTGGACGTAGGAGAAAAGGTAGCATAGGAATCAAAATGCCCTATCACAAATTCGTCTCCATCTTTCAAATTAGATTCTTCAGAATGTTCTTAAGAAGAAAAGTACCGCTACGTTATGATTTAAATTGGAGCAACTTTGTATGACAAAGAGTTTAACCTATAAGTTACACTTAAAACAATGCTTGTATTCTTTCTGCATGTCTGCAGGTACATCTATTGAGGATCACTAGAGCCTTTTTAAAGAAATGGTAGCTAATCTTGAAACTATAAAGGTTAAATATAATGAGAAGGATCTTGGATTGATTTTGTTGTGTTCACCGTCGTCGTCATATATGAATTTTAGAAATAATGTTTTATACAGTTGTGATACTCTCACAAGTGATCAAGACTATGATGCTTTATTGTAAAAGAAGAAGATGAAATATCTTGTGATTGGATCAGAAGATTAGGCAGAGGGCTTGGTTATTTGTGGAAGGACTCAAGATATCACTAGAGCCTTTTTAAAGAAATTGTAGCTAATCTTGAAACTATAAATGTTAAATATAATGAGAAGGATCTTGGATTGATTTTGTTGTGTTCACCGTCATCGTCATATATGAATTTTAGAAACAATGTTTTATACAGTTGTGATACTCTCACAAGTGATCAAGTCTATGATGCTTTATTGTAAAAGAAGAAGATGAAATATCTTGTGATTGGATCAGAAGGTTAGGCAGAGGGCCTGGTTATTTGTGGAAGGACTCAAGATAGGAATTTTGGTAGTAATATAAAGGGCATATCAAACTCTAAACATAAAGAAAAAGTATGTCACTTTTGCTAAAGAAATGGACATATTAGAGATGACTGCTACAAATTACAAAACATGAGTAGAATTAGAAGGGAAAGCAACCAGAAAATACATGCCAGTGTTGTAGAGGATGGCCAAAGTGAATGAGAGCTTCTTGTGATTTCTAGTGTCGATTCCAAAACTTGTGAGGGTTGGATCCTTGATTCAACATGATATTCCGTATGTGTACCAATCGGGGCTAGTTTACAACATATAAAGTGGTTCCGAGAGGTGCTATGATTATTGAAAACAACACGCCTGTAAAATAGCTGGAATTGGATTAGTCAGGATTAAGATGTTTAAGGGGCTATTAAGATACTTAGTATTGTGAAGCATGTTCCACATCTGAAGATAAATCTCATATCTTTGAATATCATTGGTTCAAAGGAATACATATACACTAGTGAAGGTGGAGTTCTTGAGGTCAACAGAGGTGCTCTTATTATTAGAGATGGCAACAGGGCAGGGCGGGGTCGGAGTAACCTTCCCCGCCCCGTTACCCATTTAAGGCAAGACAAGACAATGGAAGGCGGGGCAGGGCCCTTGCCCCGTTTACTACTTCGTTTAATTTTTTTTCAAAGTTTTTGATAATTCATTTTATTGCCCATATTCATTAGATTGAGATAATAATATATTGTTTAATCTTTACTTATTTTTAAAAGTTAAATTATTCAAATATATTTGATAAATTAAGGCTTTTATTGTTTGTTATATTTTTTAGATAATTTTCGTTGCCATTTTCTATTAGAACTAATGAAATTTCGTAAAACTTTTTATTTAAAGTATTGAATTCTAAAAAGAATTAAACGGGGCAGGGCACCCGTTATCCATCCCCATCCCAAACCCGCCCCGGGTAAAATACCCCGCCCCGTCCTCGATCCGACCCGACCCGACCCGAATACTCGATTAAGCGGGTAATCCCCGCCCCGTTCGGAGCGAACCCCGCGAGTATCGGGGTTGTCGAGTTTCTTTGTCATCCCTACTTATTATGATGAAATGACAAATAAGCTTAGCCCGTTTATATGTATTGTAGGGTTCTACAGTTACACGGGATGAAACTACCACTACTTTTTTCATGTTAAATGAAGAAGTTACTAAACTTTGACATATGCAACTTGGGCATATGAGTGAGAATGAGATGGCTAAATTTAGGGCTGGACAAAACTCCCGAACCGAATCGAACCAACCCGAACCGAACCGAACTAAGCGGTTCTTCTTAAGTTAAATACCCGAACGGGTATCTGAATCGAGAATCGAAGGGTTTGGTTCGATTCTCGGTTCTAGACCAAGAACCGAATAAAAATCGAATCTCCCTAATTTATAATTTTTTTTATCTTAAATAAGTCATATTATTATTTTTTAAAATAAATTAAAATAAATTGCTAACTAATTAATTTAGTCCAAACCCAAAATATGACTTTACTATTTCTAATTTTCAGCCAAATTCAACTTAATCAAATTGACCTAAGTTTTACCCAAATTTTTTATTCTACCGAGTGTCATTTCTACTGTTCTATTATTGTGAACTAACTATTTTCCTCTTTTTGTTATTTTAACAGTCAAATGTATGAAGAACTCAACAAATAGAGGTGCGAAAGATATCTAGAGATTGGAATACGTTATTTTGTAAGAGTTAAGTTTAACTATGTCATAGTCGAATTAATATAGCGATGTTGTCATATAAAAAAATTAATTACTGTACGGAATCCCGGAACTGAATAGAATCGAACCGAACCGAATGAAATCGAACTTCAACCGAACTGAACCGAACCATGCCCACCGCTAGCTGAATTGAGCAGAAGAGGTACTAGCAAGCTGAAATTCTGTGAATTTTGTGTTTTTTGAAAACAAAAGGAGAGTCACAATACAAAGGGAACACTTGATTATATACATTATGCTCTCTATGGACCAGGAGGGTGTCTTCTAAGGAGGTGCATATTATTTGTTGTCAACAATTGATGATTTTTTTTTTAGAAAAGTTTGTATTTTTTTTCTTAAAATAGAATAGTAATATGTTTTCTACCTTCAATAACTAAAAGACAATGATTGAGAAGCAAACTCGAATGTAAGTAAAATGTCTCTACACAGATAACAAATTGAAGTTTTGTTCGAATAAATTCAATAGTTCCTGCAATCGAAAGGGATTTTGATGTACTTGACAGTGTGATACTCCGTAGCAAAATGGTGTGGCAGAATAGAGGAGTAGAACTTTGATGGAGAAGTTCGTTGTATGCTTCCAAATGCCATGTTGCCTAAAACATTTTGGACTGAAACGGGTTCTACAACTTGTTTCCTTATCAACTGTTCACCCTCAATTGCTATGGAGAAATGAATGGTCTAGTACTCTCCATAGTTACTCGGATTTGAAAATATTTTGGTGCCATGCATATGTTCATGAAGATAATGTGAAATTGGAGCCAAGGTCTAGAAAGTGCATCTTTCTTGGTTATAAATTTGATGTTAAGGAATACAAACTTTGGTATCCAAAAACAAATAAGGTAGTGATTAGTAGAGATGTGTTTGGTGCACATGCAATGGTTCATAATTTACCTCTTAGAGATTATGGCAATACAAATCAACAAAAACAGTCAAATACTCGGGTGGAGTTTGAAATTGATTTGGGATCTAAAACAGAGTCTTCTGCTCAGTCTAGTTCAAAAGTGAATGAGAGTACCTCTTTGAACACCACCACCAGCGGTATCGTAGTATTCAATTGTTAAAGACATACCTAGAAGTAGAGTTGTAAATGGATCCGGGTCCGATAATCTAACGGATATTTGATTGTTAAATCCATATCCGATTTGCTATGTTATCGGATATTGATCCAATAATTCGATCCAGAATTGAAGAAATTAAGAAAATAAAAATTTTATATTAGTCAACTTCTAAACCCTAGGATTAAAAGGCACAAATAGCTTTTATCCAATTATTGGCCCACCTATTTATAGATTGTGAACCATGTGATATTCTAGTGTGTATTTGATGTGAGAAGTGTGAAGTTGGGAACAATGAAAGAATATCCAACTGTTGGCCCCTTTGGTTGTTTAATTTATAAAATAAATTAATTATATTCTTTATCCTATTTTAATTAATAAAAAATTAAAAACCCTCCAAATATTTCAATTAGAAATATTATACTATTATGTAATATTATTTATTACTTGAAAATTATATGTAATGTATAATACAAGTTTCAAAATAAAAAAATGTTATATGTAGCCCCTATTTGGAACATATTAAAATTTTTATTTTTATTCTTCTACTCATTTTCAACCACATTTTTCAATAAAATAATATTTTCCATTACATTAATAAATTTTCCTTCTTTTTCAACTACACATTCTCCATCAATCTACTATTTCAGAATACATTCTTTCAAAATAATGTAACTCAAACACACCTGTAATAAATTATGCGATAATATATAAATACATTTAATTATTATAAAAAATCAAATTGGATTGTTATCAGATCGAATTGACGTATATCCATAATTGCTTCATTTAGTTAACGGGTTATAGGATTCAAATCTTGATCGGATTATCGAACTGATAATACAAATCCATCTCTCATTTATTTCATCGGATTCGAATCAAAATCTAATCATTTGACAGCCCTACGTAGAAGGGAGATTAGACCTCCATCGAGGTATGGAGAAACTGACTTGGTAATGTATGTATTGAAAAAGTTTGAAATTATTGATTCAAGTGAAGAGCTACATACACATAAGCAGTGAGTTGCAATGATTCTTGTAGGTGGATGATTGCTATGCAAGAGAAGACGGAATCACTTCATAGGACTTAGTAAAATTACCCAAGGAGAAGAAGGTTATTCAGTGTCGTGGGTATTCAAAATGAAGGAAGATAAATAAGGAGTTGAATAATCCCTGTACAAGGCAAGATTAGTGGCTAAAGGTTATAATCAGATTCCAGGTGTAGGCTTCACATATGTATTATCTCCAGTTGTAAAGCATAGCTCAACTAGAGCTTTACTTGGTATTGTGGCTAATCATGATTCAGAGCTTGAACAGTTAGATGTGAAAAAGACATTCTTACATGAAGATCTTGATGAGGAAATCTATATGCAACAACTAGAGGGTTTTGTAGTCACATGAAAAGAGGACTATGTGTTTGTTAAAGAAGTCCATTTATTGCCTGAAGCAGTTGTTAACCTATGGTTGATTGTAATCTTAAATTTCTTATTATAACAAATAAGTTAATCTTGTTTTCTAACAATTAAATTTGAATTATTATAGTCTTCAAAGCATTTAATAATAAATTGATTGATCGTCGTCAAAAGATCAATATCAACACTATCAAATCGGACTCATAATAAAAGTCAAGATCGAAGTCATCCGAGCATTCAAGATAAGAGTTTAATAGACACACGTAAAAAAAAGATCAAAATCAAAAGTCTAAAAGTCAAACGTCAAACGTCAAAGGAAGATCAAGATGAGAGCCTAAGAGCCTAGTCTCAAAGAAACGTCAAAGACCAAGCTTTCTTATATTAAATGCAAAGGTACTAACACCTTGATCTTTAGAAATGAATGATAAAAGCTCAAAAATCATTTTGTATATAAAAGCTGTTTTGATTATTACTTCAATATTCTGATCAAAAGTAAAATTTATTTTTAAAGTTATATTTGAATTTAGATCATATTTTTAAAACATCATTTGCCTTGACCTCCAATTGGTTGTCTAAAAGTCTACATTGGTCAAAATATTCAAATCAGGTCAAATGGGGTCAAAAAGGAAAAACTAGCCAAAGCGATCACAACGGCCAAATGTCCAATAGGAGGGGACTGACGTCCAATTGGTTGTCTATAATCCTAAATATTTTTGGCGAACATTCGATTAGTCCACGTGGACATCCGATTGATACAACGGTCAAATTTTTTACCATTATGATTTCAAATGTATAACAGTTATTTTTGGTATCAAGATCCAAGGATTGACGTCCGGTTGATGGTCTAGTTCGATAGAGTTTTTGCTTTTGAGTTTTATAAATATCCTCGCTACTTCCATTCTCTAAAAATATTCAAGAGCATTGAGTGAGATATATTATGATAGAATTCTTTAAGCCTACATTGCATTCATTTCGTTTATTTATTCATATCAAAAACTTTGACTAATTCAAACTATTTCATCATCTTCATCAAAGTTTTTCATCTCTCTTTTCGTTCTTAACTTATTTTTTTATCATTCATAAAAGAGAGATATATTTTGAAGAAAAACTTTAACTTACATTACATCTATTTTTTTTCACTTCTTTATATTGAAAACTATGATTGATTGAATCAAATCTTTAATTATCATATTCATCAAAGTTTCTCATCTCTCTCTTTGAACTTAATTTATTGCTATCACTCACTAAAAAAAAGAAATATTTTGAGAAGTTTTTTGAACTTAAATTGTATTTAATTCTTCATCTTCTCATTGGGAAACGTTGATTGATTGAATCTAATTTTTAATTACCATATTCATCAAAATTTTAATCTTACACTTGAGCTATCATTTGTTTCTATTTATTGAAATGTTAGCCTCTTGGTACTTAATTTATTTGTGTCATTTATCAAGAGAAGAGTTTCATTGTAAAATCATTTTGCTATACTTGTGGTTCATATTGAGGTAACGTAAAACTCAATTGTGTGGATTATATTGAGTTTCCTTAAAATTCAATAGTGTGGGTCATATTGAGATCCTGTAAAGTTCAATATTGTATAAAGATTGATGCTTCTTATTTGTAAATCACCGGAAGCGTTGTAAAGTTGGATTGCATCATAAGTCAATCGATATAGTGAAAATGTCTTAAATTGTGGAGAGCTTGGTAACGGACAATGTAAATAATTGTTTTGGATCGAACCTCCATAATCGTTTGCATAATCTCTTCCCTTTCACTTATTGCTTTCATATTTGCGCTTATTATTTGAATTAATCTATTTGTCTTTACTTGTTTGAATGTAGATTAATTTTTTGAAAAAGTTATAAAAACCAATTCACCCACTCTTAAGTAGTTATTCTTGGGCTATCAATTGGTATCAGAATGAGGTGCTCATTTTAAATTTAAAGATTTAACAATCTTGAGTAATGGCCAAACATAATTTTTAAAATCTTGATAGGCATTCTATAAATCGTCCTCCTTTTTTTATGGTACACATTATAGTTATTGAAAAACTAGAAAAACTAGAATGATAATTTATGTTCAATCAATAGATTATAATATTTGAGAAGTTATTGAATTTGATCTCTATGTGCCTAAAAAAGTTATTAAAGTGGTTGGTAAACCGGATCAAATCAATCCAAAACCTAGAGAAGAGCACGATAATGAAGATAAAGAAAATTATTGTTGAACCTACAGCAAAAATATACTATATTGTGCAGATAGAAATAAATCTAATCGTATTAACACATGTAATTCCAATTTTGATATTTGGCATGCCTTAGAAGTTACTCACTTGGGTACTAGCAAAGTAAAAGAAACCAAGATAAATGTTTTGGTTAAGGAATTTGTAATTTTCTTTATGAAGCGAAATGAACCTATTGTTGATATGATTACTTGCTTCATCAATTTTGTTAATGGCCTTAAAGGCTTTGATCGTAAATTTACTAATGGTGAGCTTATAAGTAAAATACTCAAATCACTCTCGAAAGATTGAAGCTCGTTAAGAATGTTGATAGACAACATCCAAGCTATCAATGCATCCATTGGAAGAGCTCTATAAAACATTGATAACATATGAGCTAAATCGTATCGAGACAAAGGATAAAACAATAAAAAGCAAAGAAGAGGAAAATCGCCTAATTGCTATAAAGTCGGTGATTGATGAAGACACTTCAAACGTAAATATGAATGATGATGAACTTGATGACCTAGTTCTTATTTTCAAAAATTGGAAGGGTCTTCCCAACAATTGACGATTTCAAAAGAAAGAAGAAATGGCGAAGAGAAGACTGATAAGATTGTTTGCTGTAGTTGTGACAAACCCGGTCACAAGAGAATTGAATGTACGAACAAAAAGAGATTTATAAAAAAAAAAAAA
>CAIGRR010412582.1:0-14402 GCA_903798365.1 Fraxinus sp. 1973-6204
AAAGAATGCATTTTTTTGGTTGATGTGATGTGGAATATGTGGTTAAAAAAGAAGGAAAAGTTATTGATGTGATGGAAAATATTATTTTATTGAAGAATGTGTGGTTGAAAATGAGTAGAAGAATGAAAATGAAAAATATAATGTGGGACAAACAGGGGCTAAAGGTTTTTTTTTTTTTGGTTTTGGGTTGGGTTGGTTTGGATGGGGTTTGGGTTGTTAACCCATAACCCGACCAGAATACTCAACCCGAAACCCGCCCAAAAATCACAAAAAACCAACCCAACCCGGTCGGTTTGGGTTGAGTCGGTCGGTTTACTCGGGTTGGTTTGGGTTTTGCCCACCCCTAATAACACCATCTTTATATGAGATGATGATTCGAAAAATAGCTCTTGTTGATCTCTTCAAGAGTTTCATACAAATCAAGTAGTATTTTGAAAGTAAATGTCTTGTGGGTTATGGATATTCATTACACAAAAAAATGTATCTTATTAAAACCTTATTAGGAAAAATCTAATTGGAAAATCCTAATAAAGAAAAAAGAGTATATTATTCTTTTAAGTATGCTATAAAAGTTGTCTCGTTAAAAATCTTGTCAGAAAAATCCAATGGAATAAAATATTGTGAAGGAAAAAAGAGTGTGTATTAACTCCTTCTTATGATAATATCAATTGAATTATATACTTCAAACATAAAATCTTTCATTGATAGTATTAAAACTATATATGATAAGTTGGCTATAATTACATTTATTATATACATATCAAATTCCATACATTGTCACACAAATAAAATAAAAACTTGTGATTAAATCAACCACATGATTATTTATCTATTTATAAAAGTTTTCACGAAATTCATTATGTAAAGAGTCGTACATTTCATATTACGACTTTATTTTTTTCAGTTTCATTTCGCATAAGTATACATCTTTAGGTGTTCGGACTGTAGATACAAAAATTTCAAGTTTTCTAGTAAATTCAATTTTGTTATGATTACATCATTTTATTGATCAATTATTTTTTCGATCAGTATACTTCAATGAATTTATTTGATATCCTCGTTTATCATAATATAAAATGATATATTATGTACAAAAATATTGTTGACAACTTTTTCTTTTTTATTCTATTTCTTAAAGAGATATCTCAATTTTCAACATATCAGATACTTGAACTCTTCTAAGATTTTAAAATTTGTTGTGTCTAAATACTAATCAAGATTATATGCTTTATTAATGGGATCATCTTTGCTAATTGCTCTATTTTCGTTTGGAGATTTTTATATTAGAATCAAATATTATCACGTTTTGTCATGTCATAAAATTATCAAATATAATATTAACTAATTTTCCACCTCAGTGCATTGTGGTGGATCGATTTTACATATACTGCATTATCAAAATAATTAAATAAAGAATTAAGCTCTAACCATATGCTAGGTTATAATAGAGAAAACAATGATTTTGGTATGATTCCTAATATTATTCCCTAAACATAAATGAAAAGTAATTTGTTTTCATTAGTAATGATTAAGAAATGAATTGGAAGCGTTTAACAAGAAATAGTGTTTAATTATTTATATACATTCCAACGAATACTTAGTAAAATGTTGATATTTAAACTCGTCAGTATTAACAATACTCACAATCTTGATTGTATAATCTGAAAATTATTCTCATAATTTAAAATTCAGCAATAATTTTGTAAATTTCAAGTTGTGAACACCATGAAATTATCTAGCAGATGTATTAAATTTATTAGATACAAATAATATCTAGATGGTCAACATAAAAGGTGATGGAGTATCATGTATCACCCTAATTAATTTTCAGAAATATAGGGATTTAGTCCCAACTTTAGCTAGTGATGATTGATGATCAACTCAATAAAGAGAACAATTTTCAAAGAGAAAATTATTGGATTGAAGTTTGAAACGAACCGTTCTTGAAAAATCACTTCATTAAAACGTAAAAGTTTTCAAAAGAAAATTAAGAACAACATATTTAAACTTCAAAATCTTCAAAATCAAAATAATATGATTGCCAAAAACATAACTAGAACGTGACATAACATTATTAAAGTATTTTATTAGCCATCGTTGCGTACTCGCCCAATCTTCATCCATCTCGAATCAATGATTAATTATTATCTATTAAAAAAATTCATGTTTCATATGAGATGATGATCTCAATAATTGAAATAACGTAACATGAAAAACGGAAGCCTATGAGATTCGTGAACATACTTAATGAGACACGAAATTATAAGAACCGAACTTCATGATTCTAATTTCGTGCGTGGCGCTACTAAACTCTATGATTTCATAACATGATCATAATATTGAATTATGTAACTTTAAATAATGAAATACGTATATTTCACTTACCTTTAATCTGATGATCGTGTTAGCACGTAGGAGAATTGCGTTTTTTTGAAAAAGAATGTCTGTGTGTTTGTCGGGGAATATATATATGTACCCACTATTGTTGATTGGAAAAGACCAAAAAGGAAGCAACCACACAATTGTTGACTACAGAAAGACAAAAAAGACAGCAACTACAATTGCACTTGTTGACTCTTCTCGGAAATAAAAGGAGAAAAACAAAAATGGAATCAACCATTGAGTTGTATTCCTGCTTTAAGATACAATTCACCATTTACTGTTCATTTATGAGGCTTTTTTTTTTTTTTTTTTTTNTGGGCACAGGCCCACCCTGGGCTTCTGGGAAAAAAAATCTTTTGCTCAATTTTTTTTTTTTTTTTTTTTTATCCCCATCTTATCTATATCCATCATCCAATATCCATTCACGAATCTTTAAAACAAACGGGTAATAGGGACTTTCTCGTACCCACAATTGTTAACTCTTCTTATGTCTCTGAGAATAAAGGAGAAAGAAAAAACGGAAGCAATCATTTACTATTGGTAGTCAATTCTAAACTTAATTGTATTCATGCTTCTTCGAACTGTTGCAGATGTTATGACAAAATTATTATAAGTAAGTTACACATGACAAGCATGTTGTAAAACATTAAATACAAAACTCACCTTTCCAGACAAACATTAAATACAAAACTCACCTTTCCAGACCTTTGATGAAGAACTCTAATGTTGGAAATAGCTTTCAACCAAGGAGCAGGTTCGTCAATTGTAACGGTGAAAGAGTTGGCATTGGCTTCATAAGTCAGTTATATAGTTCGCCAAAGCATAACTTCAATTAACATTATTTATTAATACGTCAGAAATAGAAGCATACAAAAGAATAAGAAATGTAAGTTTAACATTGCTACAAGAAAACTTCAATTTATTGTAAAACACAAGACGGTAATGATTTGCCGCTTCGAAACGGGGATCGACCTGTTCGGTCAAACACGATCTCTGCGCTGCGCGGAAATACTAATAAAAAAAAATTTGTTCGCGACAGATGCATGGTGTCCGCACAGCGGACCATTTTTTTTAGTTCTCGTGCTTTTTTTAGAGGCAATCCACCGTTTACTTGATTAGTGTTAAAAATAAGTGTTTGTAAATTTGGTTAATATTATTTTTAAATGTATTGTACACTTTTAAAATATACAAAATAGAAATGATTTTGTTTTGCTATGGGTTATCGTAGATTATTGTTAGCACTGTAAAAAATTAGAGTTGCTCTGGCGTATTAGTATCCTAACCTGGACAAATGAAACCCAAAAATTTTGAGAAGATAAATAAAAATGGGTACATTGTTTTCAAAAGCGAACTAGACTTGTATAGGCACGCACCTGATCTTAAACCTCCTTTAAGAGCTACAAAGCTCACATTTTGACTGCCCTAAACTTTTCATTATTGGCATTGAACTTTAAAAAAATGATCTGGAAATTAGCAATTATTCCTTGTGGGATGATAACTAAACTCACTAAATCTATTACTTGTTAACGATCCCGTACACTTGCGGGTTTTGTCCGAACAATTTTTTGGTGCCGTTGCCAGGGAATAATTTGTTTAATTCTAGTTTATTAGTTGATATTGGATTCAATTGTTCTTTTTTTTCAATTTTGGCTACCTACCATGATCTCTCTTGCTTAGTATTCTTCCAAATACTATACAGCAATATATGCATGGTTTTGATGATGGCAAAGAGTAAAATTTGTTTGCCATGAGTAATCTTGACATGGATTATGAGGATTTGCCTGGGAAAGACATAAATTGTGAGCTTTTTAATGTGATGCATTATATTGGGCAATGCTTATATACATGCATTAATCCCTTTATGTCCAAATATTTGTGATTCAAACAATATTTAAGATGTCAAAAACAAGCAATTGACAACTCTGATGAAGGCTACATGCTTAAGGGTGAATATGTATCTACATATGTGGAAGACGACATCCGTTGTAAAGGGGTTAGTCCTCCCCTGTTGAATAAGGAGGCACTTGCTAACTATTACAATGAACTTGCCATGTTAGGTCAAAGCAACATACGCTCGGTAGATTCTATATTTTGGGACGAATTTAAAAGGTGAAGATATAATCTACTTGAAAAGGTTGAAAGAAAAGAATTGTCATTGCCCATGGATTTAGACCGTGAAAAATGCCATTCAACATGAGAAGATATCAATTATTGAAGAAGAACATATAGATGATGAAAAATTAATTACAAAGAATCAAAGAGAAGAAGTGGTAATTAATGAAGACGAAATTAACACACGTTCTTTTGACTTTATCGATTGCCCAACAAGTCAAATTGTGATTATACCCGATGAGGAGGAAGAAGTCTACATAGTTGATTTCGAATCGATGGAATATGCAAGTCATATCACCTTGGAGGAGGCAACGTTAAAATTTGGGAAATCATCAAAGAGCAGAGCAAAGTAAAAAACAAACAAACAAACAAACTGGGTTGGGCATCTAAAGCATTATTCAAAATTCCATGATGCAAAACAACAAAATCTAGTTATTGACTATAAAGAAGTGATTTTTGGTAGGCAACCTAATTTTCTTCCCTTTTATTTATTATACTTTCTGGATAGAGGATAGGGGGTTTATTTTTATTCAGGCGTCATCATCCAAACAAAAAAAAAATGTGGACAGGCCGTAATATGCCATGTCTCATGTGCTGTTTTCCCTCGACCATTGAATTTTTTTGTTGGTTATGAGATGTTTTGGGTTTAGCATTAAATGTCCCATGTTATTTGGTTACTACTTTTTAAATTTTATTCATTTTACAGGAACGTGACATTGAGGAACACTCAAACTAATATAGAAAAGGGGATGACGCGATCAAGCGGACCATGTAACTCTTACACTTTCATGCCATTTCAGCCACCACCTTCGACTTAATCAGGGGAGTCTTTAGTTTTTCCTCTTTGCCCCTCTCTTTGCATACATATTTTCGAACATTGAGGACAATGCACATTTTAAGTTTGGTGTGGATTGTTTTTGAATGCTCGTTGTGTGTTATATAGAGGGAATAAACAAATTTATCTTAACGCTTTTATGTGATTGTGTGGGTTAGATTGCCTTCTTGGCAATGATGTATACATTGGAATTACAAGTGAAACTAGCAATGATTAAAATATTTCAATTTGGGATTGATTAATGCTTATTTAGGCAAAACTTGATCTTACTTACACACGAGACTAGTGTTTTTTGCATCATGAATAAGTGTTGTGGTTCATATGTTGGAATAGGTTGAAAATAGTGGAACTTAGTTGCTAAAATCAAGAAAGACCACTATTACATACAACACCAAACTACTTTTAGGATAGTTTGGAGATAGTTGAATTAGTGTAGAAACACAATGATATGATTAAGGATTCCATGCGTGAAATTCTTGTGTGGATTGTCTAAGACCAATAAGATGAATATTAGGTAAAAATCTAAAGTTAACATCGATTTTTGAGAATGAGTATTTAATGAGGGGCATTACACTAATCATCGAAAAAAGTAAAAAAAAAAAATGTCGCATTGTGAAACGTCTTTTCATAGTCTTTATGACTCTAGTGATTTATTAAAAACTTGATGCCCTACAATTAACTGACTTAGGAGTTATCGGTCAAAAACTCGTTACAAAGGTCATTTAGAAGATTTAATGGAGAGAAGTCCGCACATAAGAGTTGATAAAAAGAAAAAAAAACATACTACATACTTTGATTAAGCCCCGGATACTTGTTTGAAAGAACCCGACCTTTAATAATAGATAATTGCTATAGTTTGTTTGAGGACAAATAAATATTTAAGTTTGGGGGTTTGATAAACGTATTTAGTACACTTATTTGAGCATTTAAATTAGATTTTTTTTGATGAATTATGACTTAATTATATATGCATAGTGTTTGTTAGGTACAAATCGACATAAATGGCGGAACTGGAGAAAACTTGTGAAAAATGGCTAAATTGTAAGAGATTTAAAGTTCAGGGGACTAAAGTGCAAATACTTAAAAGTTGTATCGGATCTCTAGATGAAAATTCGAGATATGCTAGAGGTCGATTGGATGAAAAAAGAAGTCAAATGTGTGAAATATAGTCAAAGTATTATCACAAATCAATTTCCAACCGAAAAAGTTATGCTCCGGATTTTCAGACTCACATTGAGACCGATATTTGGCATAGTACACGTTCGAATTGGAGAAAATGATACTTTATAAAAAATTGTAACCACTTGAGTTAGCTTTTCAGTGCACTTTGAATCATCTCAATCGGATATCGGAAGAGAAATTTATGACAAAAGCACTGATTACTACTCAAATATAGCTAGGCGAGCACCCAGTACAAATTTCTAGGTGCACCTCTTCCTGGACTGCCTGAAGCAAACAATTGGTCTTAGAGGTACATGTCCCACCTATAATTAGGCGCGCACCTAGTTCAACTTCGAAGGAAAGATTGTTTACGTGATTGACCATTTTTTATCATTGAAGAGGGTCTAGCAAGCGACGAAGAAGAATTCTACAACAAAATTTGAAATCTCAAATCTCATATTGAAGAGTGAAGTCCAGAAAATCAAATTTATGAGGTCTTCTTCTATTTCTTTACTTCGGGTGATGTCTTTCAATATCTTCTTGTATAATTTGAATATCATAATGCTAAGCTAAACTTTTTATGTATTGGATGAATGATGAAACCTAGTTAGATTTATAATTTAAGACTTATCGTATTTTAGTTATTTTCTTGTGTTTTGTGATTAATTATGTATGCTTATTGCATTATTCGATTGTTTAGCTACCACTTAGATAACTTGTTACTTATTGTAATGTTGATAGACTAACAATAGGTTTGAACATTGTATAATTGACACATAGACAATAGGTATTAGGAATAATATTTATGGTGTGTGCAATCGTGTATGAAAATCTTGTGATTGAATGCTTCTTTTGCATATAAATTCGGACTAGAAATAGGGTCAGATCGTGCTAAGGATATGTTTAATATATCTTGGAAAAGAATATTAAATATTACTGGATTATCGATTTCCATGAACACGTGAATAACATTAACTTCTATAAGTCAAGAATTGGAAATAGAAATCAATACGTGAATTCTAAAAACCCATCTCATTATTTGATAAAAACAATTTTTTTATAATACATAGCGTAAGATAGAATAANTCTTGGAAAAGAATATTAAATATTACTGGATTATCGATTTCCATGAACACGTGAATAACATTAACTTCTATAAGTCAAGAATTGGAAATAGAAATCAATACGTGAATTCTAAAAACCCATCTCATTATTTGATAAAAACAATTTTTTTATAATACATAGCGTAAGATAGAATAATTACAAAATAACCAGTTCTTTTATGTCACGTAGATCGAATTTGATAAAGAAATCTGTAAACTGTAGTTAGCAATTATTCTTTGTGGGACGAAAACTCAACTCACTAAATCTATTATTTGTCGATGATTCCGTACGTTTGCGGATTTTATCAGAACATTTATCAACTACTTTTTTTTCTTTTCAGATTTAACGTATTTGAACTAGCGATCTTTAATCCTCAATTCATTTTTAAAAATAGTTTGATACATTTAAAATTATTGCGAGTGCACGTAACGAAAATAAATTCAATGTCATTAGACCAGTTAATAGAATTTTGTTATAGACCTTGAGATAAAGGAATAAACCAAATGGATTGTCACATTTTCTCTTTCAATGGAATTCACTTGTTTTAAATCTTGCAATTTAAGAAATAAAAAATAAGTTGTTTTAAAATGTATTCTCTTTGAAATTTTAAGTTGTTCGCAAGCAGTTTGTTTGTTTATTCATTGATTATGACTTCAGGGTACACATCAAATAAACTAATCAAGTTTCGAATGCTCTCCGAAGTGTTAAAAATAAGAAAAGTAAATTATGAAATATTGATGTAGGACAATTGGCGTTAGAGTTTGAAGAAGAATTAGATCGAAAATTGGCTAAAAGAGCTGTTTCGAAGAAACGGACATAACTTTTTGCACCGATGTCAAATTTTCTATTATAATATATTTTCGGAAACATCTTTCAGCGCTCCTTATCGTTCCAATCTGGGTTTCCCCGTTGAAGTCGTTTCCAGCCTCAGATTCGCAGTTTAAGGTGTGTTACCTGGCATTCAAAGTTTTAGCGTTATTCTTATTTTTCCCTTTTTAGTTGTTTTGATTTAGTGGATGTCTATTTTGATCTTTTTGCTTAAATTAGGGTTTCCAGAATTATTTAATGGATCTTTGTTATCAAAATAAACATGATTCGTTTTGATTTGCTATTATTTTTTGGTGGATTCCAATTTTTATGTGCTTGGAGCTTACGCTAGTAAACCCTTGAACTTCCGTTCCGTGTCACAAATCACTACGAATCATTGAAAAGGAGAAAAAAGAAAGCAATTTAAATTATGGACATTTTTTTCCTCGTTACAAATCGTTGAAAAGAATAAATAAAATAAAAATAGAAGAACAAAAAAGTTAAGTATTTTGTCATTGATTAACTAATGTACTTGATAACACTACATGTAAGACAATACTTTATCCAATTACATACAAGTCTTTTGAATACCACAGGAACATTCAATCCTCACGTGGGGCGTGGTCACATGTTCTTTTATATTTTCGTTTGCTCTTATGTCTTTATATTGTATTCGAGAATTCTCTCTCTTTTTCTTTTTTTTTTTTCCTTTTTTTTTGGGTGCTAAATATGAAAGACTACACTTAAATAATATTTAATTTGAAATATTTTTCTCTTTTCTTATTATTATTTCTGTATTTATAATTAAAATTGGAGCATTGCTTTTGAGCCATGCCATTATAAATTTTCTTGATAATAATTATTATATTATATAATGTGATTTATTTCTTAAATAATTTATTAAATGCGCTTGGGAATAACTTGCTTACTTACAAAGACATACCAAATAAACAAATACGTGTTTTAAAATAATATAAATTATATGTACGTGAGAATGACTTTGTTGATGTCGTTCAGAGTCTGAAGGAAGTGTGTTGTCTAATGAAATACTAAAGTTTGAAAGTTTAATTGCATAGTTTAAGCACTTCCCACATCAAAAGTTTATGTCCTTCCGAATTAGTATATAAAGTAATTTAGGGATAATAACATATTTGGTCCCCCAACCTTTCAAAAACATATGGGATATATTCCTAATTTTTTTCAAAAAAAATAAAATTGCTCCAGACACTCCTACATATGAGAAAATAGGTATGATAGGTCCCTGATAACAGAATCCGTTAGTTTTTTTCATTATCTCATTCAAGTGAACTTCACGCATTATTTGATCCAAGATAAGCACTTGAAATGAGAAGGGTAAAAATGTCAAATCACAAAAACTCTCTTTATTCATTTTTTATATTGAAACGTGTATTCGAGTATTTTCCTTCCAAAACTTTTCTTCTTCGGCCATCACCCATCTTCTATCCCATCTAGTACCAGGGACGGATCCAGGATTGGATTCAAGACCGGGCTACGAAATTTCAAACCGGGCTAATACGTAAAAAAAAAAAAAATTTACACATGAAAATATGTTTGTAAAAAAAAAAAAAAAAAAAAAACCTTACAAAAACAATTTTTTTGGGCCTTGGGGAGGGGGGGGGGCTACAGCCCAGCCCAGCCCCCTGTATCCGTCTCTGGTCCCAACTGAGGCTTCTCCCAGAACAAGCCACATTGACATCCCTAGGGTGCTTAATAATTGCAGTCAAAGGCATGTCATGCATAATAATTGACCATTTGCATATATCAGGTGTGTTTGAGCCACATTATTTTGAAAGAATGTATTATGAAATAGTAGATTGATGGAGAATGTGTGGTTGGAAAGGAAAGAAAAGTTATTGATGTGATGGAAAGTATTATTTTATTGAAAAATGTGTGGTTAAAAATGAGTAGAAGAATGAGAATGAAAAAAATAATGTGTACCAAACAGGGGCATCGAAATTTACGCATAATTCTATGATTTCAACGTTATTTTCTTCACATGAGGTGCACAAGCTAAGAGTTCGAAGAAAAAAGTCGTCAAAACTATTTAACACTTGACTCAACCTTTCACTACTAAAGGTTTCTTTCGTTGAATTTTCATTTCTTGCCTACAAGTTTAGTCAAGATTTGGTTCAGTACACACTATCTACAAAGAAAATTGTGCAATAAGCTTGAAGAAGGTGACTATAGTCATGACAAAGAGTTCCCCTTTTTTTAAGTTGATCAATAATTTATACATAATTCCATAATTTCAATATTACGTGAGATCCACAAGCTAATTGTTCAAAGAAAAAAGTCGTCGAAACCATTTAACACTCAACTAAATCTTTCACAACTAAAGGTTTCTTTCATTTTCAACAAAAGAAAAAAAAAACCCTTTCATTTCTTGCGTACACGTTTCATCAAAATTTGGTTGATTACACACTATCTACAGAGAAAATTGTGCAATAAGCTTGAAGGTGACTCTAGTCATGACAAAGAGTTCCCTTTTTATTAAATTGACATAATTACGTTTTTCTTCACTTAGAAATTATTTTTCTTTCCATTTTGTTTGTTTTATTTTCGAATTGGTAACAATGATTTTCATTTTTTTTATTTTCCAAGTTTTATGTAATCAAAACTTAATTTTTTAAAATAAAATGTTATTGATTCTTAAAAGAATCCTATTTATTATATTTGGTAAGGCTTATGAATTATTAAAAGCATTTCCATGAAACTCTCTAATTTAACTTTTTAAAATAGAGAGCGTGTTTGGCTCTTCAATTTTAGAGAGTCAAACTCACTATGTATTCTTAATGTACAATGATTGTATATAATAAATCACATATTTCAATACTCTACGTTTTAAACTATTCAAATCAAATTTAAATTGATTGGTTAATTGACATAAAAAAATTATGTTAAATAAAATATAAAAAAAACCAATAAATATTTTTTTGAGAAAAAGTAAAATGAAAAGCCAAAATAGAGAGCTGGAGCGTATGAACATTTTATCTCTCTAAATTTAAAGATAGTTTCTATAGTTTATAAGATACTCTTTATAAATAAAGAGTTTCTTGAAAATACTCTTATTGCTTCTTTGAGTGAGTAGCTAACTATAATATAGTGCTTGTCTTTTTCATAACTAGCGTCATACTTCCAATATATTTTGTTTGTTAAAAAAGTCGGTATTGTTAATATATGAGAAAAAAGAATTGAAGGTTCCCAACTTACATTTCTTGGCAAGAGTATTTCCCAACTTTTTAGCTTTATTGTAAATTCGTTTTTAGTAGATGTTAGAATTTGGGCGTGGTCCAAATTCTTTGTTGAAAATAGTTAGGAGTTTAATTAAAGTGCACATTAAGAAGAATTATATTTGGAATGCTATTGTGAAATTCTATTCAAGTTTATTTGGTGAATTCTAATTGAAATTCTACTTGGAAACCCATTAGGAGTAAAAATTTATGTTGAACTTGAAAAAAAATATGGGGATGAAGAAAATCAAGATTTTGGAGTAAAGGACCTGAAAGTGGGCACCGTGGCACCAACGTCACTGCGCCAAGGCGATTTTCGACCATGGCGCCACGACGCCACCTATTCTGCCTCCATGCATTGTTTTTGTCTCCTATTCCATTTTGGACTCCATTTCTTGCATCATACTTCAACTACAACTCTATTATAAGAGTTTGAACGTCTCTTATTTGTTCTCTATATATAGTTGGTTCTCCATTATGATTTAGAAAGAGATTAGAAACATTGTAAACACATAATCTTTGTATTATTTCTTCATTTTATAATAAAATCTCAATTATCTACAAAATTAAATTGTTCTTGTATTCATGTGATCAATTACTTCATATTGTGGTTATAATCTCCCATTTTCTCCAACAATTTGGGATTAGATTAACATCCGCTTTTCACAATAAACTGGTATCAGAGTATTCCAATCCATAACAGTAGACATTTTCCATCAATATGGATAGAAAAAATAAATTAATTAATTCTGCTTCATACTTATTTGGAACTTGAAGAGGTCAATTTTTACCGAGAGACTCCCATCCTGCGGACAATGTTTCTTCAGTTGGGCTCTTCAATCACGGCTTTTTGTATTTATTTGTTGATTCTATCAATGATGGTTACACTTCTAAGAGTCATTGCTTAATCATTGATTAATAGAACTGCAAGTTGCTAACTTTTGGAACAAGTTAAAATGAGAGTAGAAGAAGATGAAACTTTAGTTTATTTGAAGATTTTTAAAAGGTCAATTCATATCTCTTAACACGGACTAAAAGGAGCTTAAACAATAATCTCTTAAGCGAGAACTCTATTTATTAATCGGAGCCTATTTTTGGATCAAATTCATCAAAATCCCATAATTAAATCGACCATAAGCCTCATTAATCCTCTATAAATAGAATTTTGGTAACATTTTCTAGTTAAAACATGTTAGAAGTTAATGATGAGATTATATGCCACAATATGAAATAGCAATCACAATACTAGAAAAACACAAGAACAATTGGCAAATGAATTGAGAATTTATTAATATAGAAAAAGATATAAAGATTATTGTATTCACAAAATTGTCTAATTTTCTAAAACTAATGAAATTCATACGAAAGCCATACAATTCACGAAGTATATATAGAACCCAAAAAAATATGTTTTAGATGAAAAAAAAAAATTAAAAACAAGCCAGAAATACGGAAACAAAACCTCCTAATAAGACTGTTGGTTGGGCAACAATCGTCGCCAGGCGAGTGGTGCACGTCGCTCGAACGGTAGCCTGGCGCCAAGTGAGGGGCAACCCGACGCTGCCAATGGCGCTCAAGCACCAAGTTTCGGTCCCAAAATCCATTTCTTGGCGCCTTGTTTGGGCGTCCGAGCGCCCAATTGCTACTCCAAACTCCTTTTTCAACTGAAACACAAACCAAAGTCGGAATTTGTATCACATATTCAACAAGTCTCCACCTTGACACAAATTTTACTACAATTAACAATGTTTCAAAGATTCTCCATTTGGAGACGAGTTCCATTGCAAAGAACAAACAAATGGCACTTAAAAAAAAAAAAACTCTCCAACCAAAAATTCTACTCATTTTCCACAAAGTTCAACTAACACAAATTCAATAACTGAAATTCAACTGAATTCAAGCATTGCTCAACAAAATTATCTCGAATGTCAAAGTTACTCGAATTATCACCACGAGCAACAAATTCCCAAATTATTAAACAGATACCTTGTAATAAAATCGCCATAATAAGTTGCTTACATAGGTTTTTTTGCTAAACTTAATACTTTCAACCACACTCATACCCACTAATTCAGCTTCCCGTACCTTTGTGAGGACCTAATACCTCTCCTCGATATATATATATATATATATATAGCAATTAGTTACGATGGCACTGTTCTGCTAGTGGTGATGGCAAAGCAACATTACCTGTAACTTTTAATTTTAACTAGGATGTATTCTTAAATAGGAACCCCAAACCAAACTCCAAGGTACTGTGCCAAACTGAATATCTACCAATGAACTTATTTTTTGTCAATCAATCTCCGATGATTCTGTATAACTCTACAAGACATATAATTGGGACATTCTCTATCTCTATAACACAACATGTGCACTTTACTAACCTTTAAGACTTTACCTTCTGCAAGTACTTATTCTCTTTTGAATCAAGAGTACTCAAAGAGATAAAATTTCTCTTCAAATCTAAAATATGTCTCACCTTATCAAATATCCTAACTGTCCTATCAAATATCTTCATTATGACCCTTCCAATACTAGCTTTCTTACTAGGTTCATTGTTGTCCATTATCACAACACCTTTTGAAATGTTTCAGAATCAGATTTACCTTGAGTATTTTATGGTTTTGCAGCCGACTCCACAGATGTGGTGTCTTCCTCTTTCAGAATCTATTTCTTCCTTATCAGATTCTGTGTTTTCTTCTTCAGCTTCTAAGATCTCAGATTCCGCAGATTCTGTGTCTTCATGT
>CAIGRR010412629.1:0-10402 GCA_903798365.1 Fraxinus sp. 1973-6204
TTTTCTTTTTTTTTTTTTCTCTTTCGGTGCAGATAATTTATAATGGTTTGCATTTGGAGAAGTCATAAATATCTTGTTTGTTTATGTACTACTAGAGAGGAACTCTTAGTCTTTGAAACTGCTAAATGTTCGGGGAATATCTTTGTGGTCAATAAGATTTAATTGATGCTTAATTTCCTTTGACTCACATGACTGTTGATATAGACTCTTAATTGATGGTCAGGGAGATCTTTGTGCATACTTGAAACAAAAGGGCGCCTTAAAGCTGACAAGGGCTATCAAGCTTGCTCTGGATATTGCTAGGTTAGTTCACTGGCTAATATAATAAACAAGTGCAAATGTTAATCATGTATTGTATTCAGCAGGTGCTTGAATTTGTATACTGTCACTTTCTGTTCAGAGCAATAGCCTCTTATTTTATGACATCCAGTTCTTTATGCTTCAGGAAATGCTATGCACAACGGCTTGAGTAGTTTATGGAAAAGACTCCTTAGGCAATTTATTTACTTGTATATTAATATTTGTCATTTTTCACTTCATATGGTTGATTTAACTTTAATTTTTATGTTGAACTGAGTCATGATCTAGGATTCCTCCCTGCAAGTATGAAATGCAGTTCGCTAAAATGCTGCAGGAAAATCAAACACACACATATATGGAGAGATAACACGAATGTCACGTTGAATACAACATGATGGAGTTATTTGATTCACACTGTAAATGGTATATGCATTTCCTTTCTTTGTATATTCATTTATATATTTTGTATGTATTGCAGAGGAATGAACTACTTGCATGAGCATAAGCCTGAAGCAATAATTCATCGGGATCTCGAGCCTTCGTATGTTTCCTCTTATCGAATGTGCTTGATTCATGGTCAATTATGCGTTTATTTCTTATGCTGAAGCATGTGTAGAATCTCTAGAATTTATTTGAATATAATGAGAATGAAAACAGGAACATACTCCTGGATGATTCTGGCCATCTAAAAGTTGCAGACTTTGGACTAAGCAAGCTGATGAAAGTTGCAAAATCAATTAAAGAAGATAGACCTGAGACTTGCCAACAGACTTCTTGTAAGTATCTAATTTGTAGGAAGCAATATATTTTGTCCTGTGGTTTAAAGAATTTGGGAGATTGGGCATCTACCTAAGTTAGCAGTGCTAACATTTTTTTCTTTATTACTTTGTTGATGCTGTACAAACTTTACTTTCCTCCAGCTGTAAGACTTGCCTGCAGAAAAATTCTTTTTATCCATGCATAAGGCAAAATTAATTTCAATTTAGCCATTTGAATGTTATTGCTTCTAGGATGAGATTGTTAATTTCCTGATAACTGCTTAGATTTCTTATATGCACTTAATATACAGGTATATATATATCTCTTAGAAGTGATCAAGCACCATAATAAATTGAACTGTTATTAAAATGGATCCTTTTATATCAACCCAGGGCGTTATTTGGCTCCAGAAGTTTTTAAAAATGAGGAGTATGATACAAAGGTGGATGTCTTTTCATTTGCATTGATATTACAGGAGGTAAATGCTTCTTTGCATTTTTTTTATCCTATTTGTCGATAAACAACTTCACTTGATTTTTTGTATAAATCGTCCAGCGGTTGTTTGGTCAAACAATAGAAAATGGTTGGGTGGTCAATGTTTGTTTATTCTTTATTACTTTTTTATCATACAAAATTAGGTCATTCAGGTCAATGTATTTCTGTTTCTTAAGGTGCACGTGTTTTCTCATTGCTTACATATTATGTTCATCGCCTTTTTATGTTATCCTTACCTTTTTCAGATTTATAATTTTTTGAGACCCTCTCTATCCAAATAAACGCTTTAGCTGAACTGATCCTGCGACTCTGGACAAAATTAAAAAAGATGTGAGGACAAACTATTATACTTGTCTCGTGAAAATTAGCACGTATTGAGCATTTTGGGTCATGATGGTACCAGATATGTTTACTGTTATGATCTTCTTTAAGATAGTATGCTGTTCTCTTTGCATAAGATCTACTTAAATTTCGGTAGAGGGATATGAAGAATGCGTAGGACCGGAGTAGATGACTATATTAGCTTTCTAGCTCAAAAAAATGGGAAATTCAGGCATACAGCATAACAATATCCGTGCAACTGCAGTAGCATCGCCTGTATTCTATCAGGTTGATTCGAATCTAGCCCATAGAGGAAATCGATACATGCCTACATAAAATCCGTTTAAACTGAAGAATGACTTGGATGGTATTTCATTTACTCGTGTAAGATCTATCATGCATAAAGCTTGTTGTGAATTTCCGTATTTAACTCCGCCATTTTATCAAAGACTGATTGCATCAGAGTTGCTAAATTTTTTTATGAAATTCTTTATTGAGGAGAAAGATAACTGTTTATTGGCACATATAGGACGGAGAACTGGGTCTGGTTGTGTAACAAGCAAATGTGATTACATCAGAGTTGCTAAAAGTTAAAAGAATTATGGGGATAACAGTTCATTGACACATATAGGACAGAACTGGGTAAACTAGTTAAGGTGATTTGTGCAGAGGAAATTGAAAAAATATATGGTATACAGACTAGTGATTGGTTTTTATTAATTATACCAACTTTTTTGAAATATACTGGCTCAGTTTCCTTTTCCCCATCTTTATTGGGTAGAAACTAGATAGAGGTTTTTTTATGTTGTTTTGTACCTGCCATGCATGAACTCACCAATGTGTGATAAGGATCTCTTTCTGAACAATCGGGGCATGACAACTGTTTTTCCTATCAATTTTGGTCCACAGATGATCGAAGGTTGTCAACCATTTCCTAGAAGGCAAGAAATTGAGGTCGCCAAAGCATACGTTGCAAATGAGCGCCCCCCTTTTAGAGCTCCAGTGAAACTTTATGCTCATGGACTGCGAGAGTAAGCCTCTGAAGTTTATTCAGTTTTCAATACATCTGAGATGGAATTACATTTTGTATGAGCTCCGATGATTTCAAGTGGAAGCTCTATCATGGAAATGAAGTTTAAATTTTTTATACAACCTTAGGGCCCGGTTTTGGATGGTACCTTTTATGAGGGGTAGGAAACTAGTGCTTGCTAAATTTTTTGGGAACTGATTTTTGGTGGTTTTAAACACAAAATCGGTGTAATTTAATTTTCATCTTTTTTCTCAACCCACCAAATCGGTGGGTTTTGACTGTTATCATATTATCTTCTAATTTTATCTCCTATAAGATAATTATTTTCAAACAACATATTTTGTTCAAAGCTAATTAATAAATAAAAATACATTAACTAAAAAAATTATTTATAAGCAAAAAAATTACTTCATAATTAAAAAATTTACTTACAAGTAAAAAATCACATTTGTGTAAAATTTATTTAGAAAGTAAAAATACAACTAATAGGATAAAAATTCACTTATAAAATATAAAAAAGTTACTTGTAAGTAAAAAATTCACTTGTGTAAAAATTATTTAAAATTCCAAAATTAACTTATAATTGTAAAATTTACTTATAAGTAAAAAATAATAGTCAAAATTTTAAGCAAATATTATGAATGAAAAATTTTCACGCAAGAAATTATAAATTGAAAAATTTCACCAAGGGTCATATATGTAATTTTATTCTTTTAAAAAACTTTTAGAAACAGTAAATAATAAACTCCCAAGCATAATTTGGACCGTTTTAAAAATCGTTACTAAAACTATGCAAATTGAACGCTCATAAACGCTCAAAGCCGGTACTTTAAACAATGTCCATAAGTGATACTCCAAAACTCCCAAGCAGGCCATGAGGGAAAAGTTTGTTTGATAATGTTTCTGGGAAGGAAAAGAAATAAAGGACTATTTGACATATTTCGGAATTCATGTCTTCATCCTAGCTTTTCATATCATCGTGATTAGAATCATCTGACGAAATGGTAGATTTTGTTCTCAATCACTTAATGAATAATTTGCTTGGTAAAGGTACAATGAGATTGCATTTATTTTCTTTACGTTTTCAAGTGCAATCAATTTGTGATGGAACACACCATCTATTTTCGTCTCTGCATCTTATCTTGAGATTTTTCTAGTTAGTCTAGGTAATTTTTTATGTTCTGCTCGAATTAGATTCATTCTCTCCCATCGGCTACTAAAAGTCGAACATTAATCAATTTATCGACTGATCAAATTTGTCTATCCTTCTGTGTCAAAGTAATTCTCCCTCTTTGTTTATCCCTAACAACTTGCCGCTGGAATGTAGTGATTTCAGGATTGGATTCGAATTTTGATTTATAATTAACGATTTCCAAATCTTAGGTTGGAGATAAATAAGGCAGATTCATTGCATGTTATATTCCTTATCATCGTTCTAAGTGGAATACATGAATCCATAACTTATAGATCTTATCAATCAGATTTGCTGAACAGAGAAGTTCTGTATTAAAAGTACAGATTTAGGATTGGGATTGATTGCCATTTTTTAATTCCATAATGCCATCCAAAAGAAGGTAGTGAGTTTTTACCCACTCAAATTAAAATCTTATGCGTAAATACCAGCCAAATTCCAACATGTAAAACAGATTTTCCTTTGGTTTTCTGCACTGGATGAGTATTCTTGCTTTAATATTATTAAGGACCCCAGTACCTCAAATCTTAGTTTAGCTTCTTTACCTTGTCACTAGTGATTGTGGATGCTTGTAAAACTTCAAGTTAACATGGCACAGGATGCTTTCCTTGGTTTATTTCTATGAAGACAGAATATATAGTTAATGTTTTAGATTTTTGTCAGAATATATTTCTGATATTTTGTTTTGGTTTCAATATGAATGTTTGTTGTGTTCTCTGATCAACTCAAGATATTGAAGACTGGGTATTTGTTTGAGAGAGAACTTTTGGATGCCTATTCCAGATTTAATTCCTCCCCTTGCTGCCCTGTACTGTAGAATAGGGTTTATTTTGCAACTTTTTATGTACAATGAATAACTACAAATGCCAAGAAGTTCGTGTGATTAGATTTGGGTTGTATGCATTTGCATTTTGTTCATTTACCTATTCAGTTCCTGCATCCTTAAATTTGATGAATACTGTTGACAGTTAATAAACTTAAACAGTCTTCCAATTTTCTTTCCATATCCAGTGGGAATGTGATTGTTTACCAGGTGTTATGACATCTGAACAGGTTAATAGAGGATTGTTGGAACGAGAAACCCTACAAGAGACCTACTTTCAGTGAAATAATTCTCAAGTTGGATGAAATTAACAGTCATCGTGTTCATAAAAGACGTTGGAAGGTGTGGAATTTCTCTCTCTATCCCTCTCCCACCCCTCCCTCATTTTCCTCTTGATGTTGATAAAAGCTTGATGGCATTGACATTGCTAGAGTACGTCATAGCATGGGCACAATGACTTGAACAAGATGTATGAATTAGGACAGCACATTTCACTTCAAAAAATTTTAGAGTATCCAGAATGCTTATGTTCCTTGATATATGATTATAGGCATATCTACTTGAGTCTAGGTTACGAAATACAAATTCGGGGAATAAAAAAGTCTGGACAGAATATTATAGTCTGGTATATGCACAGATATTCGACTACCAGGACATCTATTTGGTTTGTGGTTTTGGTGGTTTCCATCTGTTGTGAGGAGGAGCTTCTTAGTGGAGGCGATGGAGCATTAAAGTTCAGTCTCTAGGACCCTGAACACTGACAGTATGAATGGTTCTATGCTTAGATGGGTTTCTTTATGAAGATTGTGGCGCTTAGTTCAGCATGTAAGATGTTCAAGATAATACACGATTATCCTCAGAAAGAGCATTTTACAAATTGGCCTGAAATACAGAGAATCAAAAATGTGTGTGTTTCAACTTATGGATATAAATGAGAAGTAAGGCCACTATCTCTAAGCTAATTTTATTATTATGTATGACGCTTGAATAGTTCAGTATTTTCAAATCTTTGAGCTTTAAAATTACATAAATTACTATAATCGATTCACATTCACATAAATGGTTTAAGTGCTTACCGAGGTTTTCTTGAATGTCCAAGATGAAATTCATCTATATATTAACAATTACTGATTATATCCAGAGTATTACAATAATATATCTTCAGTGCTTCAGAATTGCTTTATAACGCGAAACTTGATATAACAACTTTCATTTCATATTGAATTCGTTGGCAGCATGTTTTGCATAGAGTTTCTCCCGTGAACAGGGAGTAGGGAGGGTAGGACCCAAACTGTTGTTCTTACTTGATACAAATATTTCACACCTGATCCGTATCTTTTTGCAGGTAAATGCCCTTAAATATCTCCAGAAGTTTGAGACCGTCTTGAAGTTAGACCGTTCTAAATTGAGAAGTGGTTCATCGCACTCGACTATTGGATGAGGAATTATTTCTGGAAACACAGAATCTTTGGATTTCTTTAGCAAGATGCACTCATAATTTTTCCCTTTAAATTTGCGTTTGAAAATATCACTATGCATGCCAGAATGAATTTTGGTCACCGGCTACTATTTGAAACCGATATCTTCCCCCTCGTAATGTACAAATCCATCTAGATGGCAGTTTGATGTTTTAGCATATTTAACACAGAGTTAATCTCAATTGAATCTCACTCGAATAGCTGCATCTCTTATCCTGTGCGACATAGATTGATTTTAAACCCCAATTCGAACACAACTACACAATGAAGAAAAAATCAGATGTTAATAACTCCAATATTTCGATCAGGCATATGCCAATTTACAATACTAAGCGAACCTGGCGTAATGGTTCAACTTGAGACACTTCACTGTAAATAGCAACCAAGAGTTCAAGTTCTGTCAAAAGCAGCAAAAACGAGGTTGGAATGCATGGAGGAGGATCGATGCCAAGTGACTTTTATCTTTTAACCATGCTGCTAACCTTTCTATGGAAATTAGGCATCAATGTAATTATTGTAACATCCCTCTTGACCTAACTGCTACCTAGAAGGCATTTCCCGTCATATATACAACTACTCTATAGCCACAACGCATAGCTGATTCTCAGTTCTTTCGGCATGAAAATAATTAAAAGAGTTCCAGATTGGGAGAAAATGGATTGTGGGATAGCAGAGTGAGTCGAGACCAACATGCAATTGTCTCTGTTTAACTATGCAAAATCTAGATTCAGTGAATAACACGTTTCATAAGAAGTGTAGCTCCTAGTTCAAATGCAAATAGGATTACAGAGAGTTCTATTCCAATTTAAATTTCAGCATTTACCTGAGCACAAGAAAAGATGAAGCTTACTTCATCATTATCAAATATTGCGTAGATGCATAACATCGTAAGCAAAGTGTTGAAATTTGGTATTCACGAGCTACTCCAGGCCATATGATATTGGTCTGACTAAGCATCTTATCCTAAAAATTGAGCAAATTTATGCTACAAAAATTAATTCTTGTCAGCTGTAGAATCCTCCCCTTGCTCATCCTGCTCACCAGAAAATTTAGAATAGAACTGCAAAACTTTTGGATGTGCCTTGATCTTTGAGGGATCCAAACCTGACAAATGAAGGCCTGTCAAGAGTCTCACACGTGAAAGTGCAACATAGACCATCCCAAAGTCGAAAACACGCCTGAGATCCGTATGGAGCTTGTCAAGAGTCATTCCCTGGCACTTATGAATGCTTAGAGCCCATGACAGTATGAGAGGGATCTGCCTTCGTGTGGCAACAACTTTGTCCCCATCCATGACGGCCCATATTTCTGGCTCAACCTTCATTTCTATGCCACAGTCGAATTCCACAACTGGTAAAATACTGAAATCATCACCATCCCACGTTTTATATTTTTTATGTTGGTCATCAGAAGCCTCGATGAAATCCTTAACTGTACCAGTGGCACCATTCACAAGTTTGAGCCAGGGATTTTTATTTTTAGTCAGCATCACCCTAGCACCTTTACAAAGTTCTAGCTCATCAGGTGCAATCCCATGCTTAAGCTGCCTTTTCCATGGATCCTCACCCAAATCAACAGCCCTATAAACAACAATATTCTCCTTTAAGCTCTCCATTTTCATAAACAAGTGGAGCAAATGTAGAAGTGTCCTTGGGTATAGCCGTACAGCTGAAGGATCTGGCTCATCTCCAGAGCAACATCCTTCCAAAAATTTTAAATCCCCAGGATCACACTCCCCTTTTCTTATTCCCAGAAGGATTCTGATTAGTGTCTCATCTTTTAATTGCCTGAATGCCTTAGTAAGCTCAATTTGCATGTCGAAACTTGCATTCCAACAATCAGCCTCGAAAGCATATTTCTTAACACCCTTCTTCTTTTTCTTGAGTACTGGTGGTAACTGAAAAAAGTCTCCGCTCACAACCAGCTGTATTCCGCCCCAAATCTTGTTCTCACACACCCCTTCTTCATTTCGAAAAAACCGGGCAATAGATTCAAGACTTTCAAACAATTCATTATCAATCATGCTTGCTTCATCAATAACCAATGCCTTAACCCTCTTCCACCTCCGGTGAGCCCTTTTATTAGAAAGAACCCTTTCTATTAAACTTGCAGGATCTGCATCACCAATGCCAACTCCAGCAAATGAATGAAGGGTTTGCCCTCCAAGGGAAAGAGCTGCTACCCCTGTGGACGCTGTCACATAAACATTTGAACGACCATGAATTTTCTTAAGTCTCTTTATAGCATGCTCAAGTACAAAAGTTTTTCCAGTCCCCGCCGAACCAGTAATAAAAACAGACTTCCCATTTGAAATAGCATCAAAAACTCGCTTTTGTTCATCAGTCCACTGGATTCTAGGCCTCTTAGGAGTATCATTTCCACTTTTCTTGGTCTTGTTCTTGAAATAGTTATTTTTACCCCATTCTGTTTGATTGAAAGAAGAAGCTTTAGAACTATAACATCTACATATAGATATGGCATATGAAAACAACTTCATTTTCTATCGTCTCTTCCTAACCCATGAAGCAACCGTGCAAAAAATTATCTCTATCACTATCACTTCAGGGTTATCAAGAATTCATCTAAAATCAGATTTAACCAAATAAAGTAGAAAACCTAGTAAAGAGTCTAAAGACGCAATTGCAATTAGGGAATATCTTCCGCGTAATCAAATTGGGTTACCAAAATGAGGGTTTTGTTTGCATTCGCTGCAGTTTCCGATTTATAGTAGGTTTCTTCACTCGTGGAAACAGCTTGTGAATGTGAATCAATTCTTACATAGGTAAATAAAGGGTTTAACTTCAGCAGCTAATATATATATATATATATTTATATATTTATAAAATTCATGATCGCGGGTTAGTTTTTTTCTTATCTGCTTTGTCTATGGAGCTGTCAGGGTGAAGGGAAAGAAGACTAAATCAAGGATAGAGAGAACGAAATTGGGAGTCGGCATCGCTTCTATTTCCAATCGTTGAATTTTCCTTACGATACCCTTTTCAATCGGGCCATTGCAGAACCTTAGCCAGAAGGCCCATCACACGTACTTAACTTGGAAGAGCCAACCACACTCGAAAAAGGAATTTGCGAACATAGTTTTAGAAACGTGCTACCTAACGTCGATTGTGTCCATATTAACAATCAACGGTGTCACATAAGATTTTTTTTATTAATGTATCGAGACGAATTACCATTGGTATTAATATTAAAATCTTAAGTGACCATTACTATGAAAAAATATTTAATGACCATTTTGAAATTTCTTAATAAACTTCAGTTAGACCGTTGCTGAAATTACCCCTAAATAAATAAATTTAGGTTCTAGGCCTTCATTCTTTTGGTCCAGACTCCAGACTTTACTTCACGTGGGCTCATTTTGTTGGGCCCTAAGTTAAATTTCCTTTTAACCCACCCCTAGTTGTAAATTTCCATTTTCATAAATCCCATCCCAAGTTTAACTTTTCAAAAACCAGGTTTTTTATATTTAATTTAATATTAATTATATATTTTTCATCCCAATTAAAAAACTCAAATCAACCCTAAAATTCATTCCACCTACTCTTTCATTCTCTCCACTCCTACCCATTCTTTCTCCCGTTTCTCAAAGCCGCCGCCGCCGTCGACACCGACGCTGCAGTCTGCCGTCGCCGCTCCCTCTCTCGTCTTCACTCTCCCTCTCGTCGCTTTCGTCTGGACTCTCCCTCTCTCCGTCAGTCTTCTCACTTCCCCGCTGCCTAAAGGAGCTCCGACGCTGCATCCCCTCGCCACGGTCGCCGACGATTGTTGTTCCCCCTCACCTCTCTGTTTCTCTTCACTCCCTCACTTCTCTCTCTGTCTGGATCACGGTATGCCCGCCACATCCACCGCATTTCACACAAACCCTAATCACACACCATCTCTCTCACTTGTATCTATTTCGCCGGATTTCTGCTTATGGTAAAATTAGGTCACTTCACAAACCCTAATCACACACCATCTCTCTCACATGAGTGCCAACAGTGCGG
>CAIGRR010412717.1:0-16088 GCA_903798365.1 Fraxinus sp. 1973-6204
AAATTTTGCACTTAATCATGAACCTTTTGTACATAATAAAATAATAGATAACATTATAATACAAAACTAAATAAATAAATATTTTTTCTTCATTGAGTTCAATGTACCTTACCAAATAAATTATTAGCATTTTTAAATTGATAATCTCCACATTTATTTTGTTTTTTTAGTTTCATTTTTTCCTAATGACTAAAACGTAGTAGTAGTGTAGTACAAAATATTTTACATTTCCCATTCATTTATTATTAGATAATGAAATTCCAACAGACACAACATTAATGGCCACAAACGGTGACTTATTTGCTATTTAATGAAAACAATAAAACTAACGGTGAAAAAAATTCCGTTAAAACAACCAGTTCCATTAAATTTTCCGTTAAAACAAGAATCGTTCTTTCTATCTAATCTCTATAGGTATTATGGTTGTCACTCTCACGGTATGAAAAGGAATGGTGTCGATCATTCGATGACTACTGATTGTATATATCATTTTCTTTACTTATTCTTTGCGTTAAAGTCAATTAGAAGAGGAAAGGATATTTTTTTCCGAACTGGAAGACATTAAATAAAGTAATTTCCCCCATTTTAATTATTTTTATTGAATTAGGTATACAAGTGTAAACTTGTTGTAGTGTATTTATTAAAAACGTGTTTTAATTGTGGGGTAGTAAGTAAATTTTGTGGTGGTAATATAATTATCATAGTTATGGGTGCGTCTGTTTCTGTTTCTACTAAAAAGCAGAATTTCAGCCGTTGAAAAGTAGAATTCCAACCGTTGGACCATGTTCAAGTCGCAATGTTTGATTGTGTGTGAGTGATGTAGGGCCCTCCTGCCATAGCTACAGTAAAAAAATTACAAAAATGGAGAAGCAAAATCAATACCAGACAGACAGGGCCTGTGTGTGTGTGTGTGTGTTTTACATTTCTAACCTTAAGTAAATTTACTAAGACCCTGTCTGGTATTGATTTTGCTTCTCTATTTTTGTAATTTTTTGGCCGTTAGCTATGACAGGAGGGCCCTACATCACTCACACACGGTCAAACATTGCGGTTTGAACACGGTTCAACGGGAATTCTGTTTTTTAGCATAAACAGACACACCCTAAATAAAATCATTTTTATCTATTCCATTCTCTACAGCCCTCTCTCTACGCAATTCTATTTTTACCGTTATACATAATTTTCATTTTCAATGATCGTTCAATTTCAATTCAGACCCTATTATCAACCGTCTTACCCCCAAATCATACTCACCTTCTTGCGACTTATTTTCTAGTTCTTCAAAATAATAGAAATGATAAATTGGGGAATGGAAAGAGGAAAATTATCAAAAGACACAAAGCTTTCAGTAGAATGTGCAAGGACCTATAGGAATAGGAGCTGATGTTAAGAAAATGGAATTACTCTGTTTCTCGCTGTAAATTTCTTCTGATTTTTTAATTACAGAAATTCCTAATTATTTTCATTCATTGTATGCTACCCCGTTTTCTATAATTTTTTAGGGAAATTGGGTGTAGATTTTTTACAGTAATTAATTTGCTTAATAAATACAATGTCGATAATACTACGCTTTATATTCATTATTCAATTTTCAAAGATAAGTTTTTTTTTTTTTTTCTTGGGTGGCTTTGCTTATAACGATGGAACAATCGCTTAGAGTAATAATCCATCCCAAATCAAACCATTGGGGTAGTATTAGAGTGTGTTTGGTGCATATCAAAATGAAAGAATGTATTTTCTTGAAGTGATGTGATGAGGAATATGTGGTTGAAAAAAATTATTGATATGATAAAAAATATTATTTTATTGAATAATGTGTGGTTGAAAATAAGTAAAAAAATGAAAATGAAAAACATAATGTTGGTCAAACAGGGGCTTAGATAGAGGGCGGTAGGCTACCTTAGTTTTCATGATAAACTTAGTAATGTTTGAGAAAACAATAGGGATAGATTTAGAGGGATCAACATATAAAAGTAAAGTGAATATATAGTTTTTAAATGAATGAATTAAATAAGGTTAATATTGGAATAAACGTGGATGAATATAGTATTTTTTATAAAATTTAAAATTTTAATAGGGATGAACTTAATAGTAAGATGGATAGGTAAAATTTGTGATGGAAATAGCGGTACCCTTTTTTATTTTTATTTTTGAGTAATGATATTTGTAGTGAAGAATATCGGTAGTCTTCTTACCTAACATAAAAGTGACCGTCCGTGATTGATGCATTAATGTAATTTTTTTTTATTGCTGTACGCATCAAATCACAACCCACCACTCCTGTCATATAGGAAGGCTACCTATAGTTTTCACTGTGAATAACATTACTTTTTTTTATATAGAATTAATTTATGTTTGACGATTTTAAATAAAATTAAATTCACGTGTCCAGTAAAATAGATTTCCATATTTCATGGCAGTGAAAAAAATTCCATTTTTTATTTTGCAGTTAAAAGTAATTTCCAATAAAATATAAAATGTTTTATGCATTCTCAATGTGTGTTTTAAAAATTGAACTTGGTTTGTTTAATCTTGGGTTATAAAGATCTTAACTGGTTATTTCAAAATTCTTTAATTATCATACTCATTTTCAATCATATAATTATATAATAAAATATTTTGCGCGTAAAACTCAAAACTTTTCTTTACTTTTTAAATACACATTCTTCAAAAAATCATTGTTCAAAATTCTGTTTTCTAAAAATAATGATCATCAAATAGTTGCTTAATTTTCACAAACTGAATCTTGACAATTATATTGATTCTAGTGAAAGTTTCTACTTAATTTCTCAATGTGTAAGTCAAATATCTCAATAGTAGGAACAATTCAGAAATGTTATATTTAGCCCTATTTTAATTTTTAACAATAATTATTTTCAATCTCTTTTTTTATATACTTATTTTTAACTACACAATAAAATATTTTGCGTATAAATTCAAAACTTTTTTTTTATACTTTTTAATCACACGTTCTCCTAAAAATTACTATTCAAAACTCTATTTTCTGCAAACAATGATTGTCAAACAAGGTTACAGAGACTTAGCCACTTGCGACAAGGTCAATTGAATACTCATGGAACTATTCATGCATTTATGAGTATCCCGCTGGTCTTGCTTCTCTCTAAAAAAAGTCAATACAAGATGTTGATGTGACTCAACAGGGAAACTAAGTCGAAGGGTCGCACCTGACAGCCAAGCCCCGTAGACCCTCATCTTCCTTTTTTTGCTCCTGAATATGTGCCTTTCCTTTTTCTTTTGATGAAGGAGGACCGAGTGGAAATTGGCCATTGAGTACAAAAGCACAAGGGAGCTATAAGAACTTTAATACTTTTTGATAGTGTTGTTCGTGTTGTGTTAAACATAATGAAAACTTGAAGTGAAATGTGTTAAAAGGGAATTGGTCCGTGGTGGTTGGTCAAATTCTCAACACAAAGTCACTTTCTTTTAAGAGAACCGTAATCCAGGATTCCACCTTTGTATGGTCCATCTTGAAATTTTGTCATAGATCTTAAGTCTTTAACATTAGACTATTGTTTATAGACACATTTTCGAACTTGCATATCTTTTATCATTGAGTAGTGGCCGACGATATTGTTCGCATTCTATAGACGCGAGTTTGTAGGGACATAATTTAATTAAATGCGAGCTCGTAGGGACATAATTTACTTAATTATAGAACGCGAGCTCACAGGGACATAATTTAATCAATTGCATTCAAATTCACATCGATGAGCATATCAAGTCAAAAAAAATTTGTCATTGACTGTCAAGTTTATCAATGTTTACTAGCACAATTGGAAGTCTAATTGACACTTACATTTTGTGAATAGAACGCGGGTTAAATAATCACCAATTTAACAAGGTTTCCAACTCATAAATTTATTTTAAAGTTTATTGCAAGATTATTTTCAACCATGCACTCGTATAATAAAATATTTACAAGTATATAAAACAAATTTCTCTGCTTTTTAATGATATATTCTCCTAAATATACTATTCAAAACTCATTTTTTCCAATCATTGAGAATCAAACAAGCTCTTAATTGGTTGTCATTCTAACCAACGTGTATATATTCTTTACATAATTTACAACTGAAACTAACTCCTGTTTGATGACCACTATTTTGAAAAAATTGAATTCTAAATAGTGATTTTTCGAAAACTGCGTGATTAAAAAAATAGAGAAAATTTTTAGATTCGCATGCAAAATATTTTATTTTATAAATGTGTGATTGGAAATGAGTATGAGAATTAGTGTATGTTTGGGTTGGATTAAAATCTAATTTTAATCTAAGTCAAAGTCAAACAATTAATATCAACCACATCTTTTATGAGTCTCACATCTTTTCAACCACATGTTTCAAAAACTTCTATCACAATTTACTTAAAATCTGATTTTAATCCATACCAAACACTCTTTTAGAAAATTTTAAAATAATGATTGTCAAACATGAGCTAATTTATCTTCAATTAAAATGTTGTTGGGGCTTACAAGACATGTCGAGTTACTAGTTACTGCTGGTGCAGATTAACCAGGTAAATGGATACAAAATAGAAAAAAAGGTTTTATTATTATTTTTTTTTCCCGGTTTGTTTGGGTTGGGGGAGGTTTGCCAAACGAAAATTATTGACATGGATTTTAAAATTTCATGTGACTTAGAATAGAATGTTAAATTATTTGACAATTATGCCATCCAATTTTAATTCAAGTTAAAATTCACACTATTTAATTTATATATTTAAATAAGTTCATACTTAAAAATTTTGTTACTTGTAAAGTTGAGAGATTGGTTCTAATTTTCCTTCTTTATAGTGCATGTTAGGGAGCCATTATAGGTTTTTTTTTTTTTTTTCAAAAATTTTAATCATATTTTATACGATACACTGAGTTCCTATTTGTCTCCCATTATTTCATAACTCTTTTTTAATTATATAATTACACAATAAAATACATGTAAAACTAAATTTTTTTTCTACTTTTTAACCGTACATTCTTCAAAAATTTATAATTCAAAACAATATTTTTTTAAAAAAAAAAATAGCCACCAAACGAGGACTAATTTAAATTGTATTATAATTTCGACAATTTATAATTTTATAGAATAATATGATTTTTTATGCTGAGTTGCAATGACAAGTGAACTACTCATATACTTGACTGCAAAAATTAGAAGAAATTTAAGGACGATTAGGGTGTCATCAATTGAGATTTTGATGAATTTTAAAAATGATTTTAAATTAAAGCGTCGTCAATTGAGATTTTAATGAATTTTATTGAAATTCATCAAATTCACTAAAATTTCAGTAACTCGTGGATTTATAAAGAAATAGTTAACAGAAGGATTTTACGAGATTTGGATGGATTTCATATTTAAAATACATATAACAAGTTCTTTTGAAATTTCATAATTTTTAACCTCTAATTGGTAGAAATTTAATTTAAATTTTGGATGGATTTACAATTTTTTAATCCTATATTTCATCCATTTTTATCAAAAATTTCCAAAAGATTAATTTTAATTATCATTAAGCTGAGTGAGTTTCGTATGAATTTCGTGGAAATCTATTCACACCCACCGACCCACGAAATTGAGAAAAATCTGATGATGGAAAAAAGTCTGTAATCGTCGTCATCATCAGTTATTTTTCTTCATTCCACACCGACAACATCCAAACCACCTTATTAAATTCAAAATACCAACAAGACTGAAGAACAGTAAATGAAAACCCTACTCTTTATCTCCATTTCCATTATGAATCCACCAGCTATCATCAGTAATATTTACATAGAAGTCGAATTGGCTATGCATTTCAGTTAGGATTCTTGACACCGTAGGAAGCTCATGGAAATGAAAATGGCGATCTTTATTGAGCTTCCGCTGCTGCTGCTGCTATTTTCCCGTCTCTTGCTTCGGCTAGGAGCTTCCAATCCTGTGAGTATTATGTCAATTTGGATCAAATTTATAGCACAAACACCTGACACATTTATCCCCTTTCCGTTTTAGGTTTTAAAATTTAGGAAATTTGGCTGTCTGCACGGTCTATAGGTAATATTGATGTTTGATTTGTAGGGCTTTAATCAGTCAGTCGATGTGTATTTAGCTGCATCTTCTGAGAAGCAAACTCGTGCAGAAGGTTGGTTTATTTAATTATTGTTATTTCTGGTTTCTTTTTTAGTTGGAAATCAGATGTGAAATTCTTATTTGCTCGAGTTTTTGTCAAGTTGCTATTTTGCTTAAAAAACAAATTGTTACATAATTTTTCCTGGGAATTATTATGGTAGAAATTCAACTGAAGTTCTGAACTTTAGTTGAAACTTTCTGCACCCTTATTGTCTCCCCTTCAGAAGAAGCCTCTTTTCTTCATCTTGCTCTGTAATAGGAAGCAGCTTTCAGCTAATTATGTATATCCAAATAGTTGCCTTGAGAAAGGGCCTTTGTGCTTGCTCACGAGAATCACAATTAGATTTATTGGAAAAATTGGTATCCCTTCAGACTGGCCCCCAAATTTTGGTGCCTTACCTTACTCTCATTGAAATTTTCCTCGTCAAGCACTTCCATGGTTCTGTGGTTGGTTTTACAATGATAAGTGTGGCCGAGGACCTTCTGGTATTTGCTATTTCCCCTGTAATCATCAATCTAGTTTGCTTAACTCTATTTTTTTTTGTTGTTGAATTATGGTTGATGAGAGAATGTGATTGCCCTTAACATGTAGTATTTTTGTTAGAGTAGTTTCTTTGTTAGTGATATCTCTCTACATCCCTTCCGTCCTCCTCCTCTCTCCGATAAATGAAATTATTGCTTTTTCTATGAACAGCTTCATGCCGTTCTGGCTGGATTAGTAATCCTAGCAATACAAAGTGTTTTAAATATATTTCAATCAATCAATCATGGGATGAGTCAGAGACCCACTGCAAGGCTGACAATGGACACCTGGCAGCATCGGCCTCTTTGCAAGAACTCAGTTTTATCCAGAAGTTATGCAGTGAGAATGTAAATGGATGCTGGGTTGGTGGGAGAGTCATCAATGGTACAGCCGGTTTGGTTTGGAAATGGTCTGATGATATAATCTGGGATGGATCTATCACTCCTAGCATGCCAATCCATTCAAGTTGCTCCAATCTTTCTTGCTATGGTGGAAATCTAACAGAAATGTGCACATTAATGATCAACAGTACTAATTATCTTATGGCTCAGAGATGTAATTTGTCACATGCCTTCATATGCATGCTTGACGTAGGTATGTGATTACATTAAGTAGTAGCAAGTTGTTCCTGTTATCTATACTCTCTTAACTGTACTTGTCCTTTTGCAATTTCACTTGTAATTGCTTTTCAGCAGTTCTGTCACCAGTAATATTTGATTCAAATTTTTGCATCATTTTGAGATTTCAGAGAACAAATGTCATCATATGCACTGCCACAGGGAATATCTTGTCATTCTTGCTGTTGTGAGTGGCTTGATACTCTGCAGTACTCTAGCTGTTGTGATATGGCTCCTTGTGTATAAACGTAATAAAAGGCGTAAAAGATCTCGCAAGCTATCTAATCCAGCAGAATTGGCATTAGTTCTGCCATTATGGAAAGTTTTTACACGTGAGGAACTGAAGTCAATTACAAAGAATTTCAGTGAAGGAAACCGTCTTCTTGGGGATGCCAAAACAGGGGGCACATATAGTGGTCTTTTGCTAGATGGATCAAGGGTGGCAGTTAAAAGGCTGAAGAGATCGAGCTTTCAGAGGAAAAAAGAGTTTTATTCTGAGATAGGAAGGGTTGCAAGACTCCATCATCCAAATCTGGTTGCTATTAGAGGGTGTTGCTATGATCATGGTGATCGTTACATTATATACGAGTTTATTGTGAATGGACCTTTAGATAGATGGCTACATCATATTCCTAGAGGGGCTAGGAGTTTGGATTGGGCCATGAGAATGAAAGTTGCCATGACTCTTGCTCAAGGGATAGCGTATGTAACTTTCTCAAAATATTGTCTTTTAGTACAAAAAATAAATAAATCTGAAGATACTTTTATGTGCAATTGTTTTTTAAACCATTTTCTTAGGATATCTTTTGGAAGAAAATATATGAAGATTCTGCCATAGGCTCTGTCCTTTCACATCATTCACTTGGACCTTTCTTATTTTCAGTTTGTGTTCATATTAGCATTCATATAGCGGTTGGCTCTAGGCTGCAAAAATGCATATTGATATCTGTGCACCACCTTCCCCCTTTTCCCTAAGCAGTTTTCAAAATCTTTGCTTAGCTGTTATAATATGTGTATGCCAATGTCTAGTGAGATATAAAACAGTGGTCCTAGTCTCTCGTTGTTTTTTGTATTTCCTCTAAAGAAGTGAATTACCATGTGCAATTCCATATTTTTCCTTTTCTGTTCATTTGTTTGTGTTGTATATATTCAATAAAGTTTCTGTATGTGGATTTATGTTAATTTGTATTGTCTTTCAAGAGTACAATGGTGTCTAATAGAAAGCGGTAATTCATTTATGGTACAAGTTTTATATTCAATATGGGAATCAATAGATACAGAAACTAAAACCATTTGGCCTAGATTAGGCTATCAAAAAAGCATGATCACCCAGGTGGTGATCTGCCTAGATCAACTATATTTTGCCTGCAGCTTTATTTGATATTCCAAAATTCTGAGTTAAAGTTGAAGTGTTTGTGACTGTTACTCATTTCATGAATTGTATCAGGTTCCTCCACGACAAGGTTAAGCCACAAGTTGTGCATCGTGATGTCCGGGCAAGTAACGTACTTCTTGATGAAGACTTCGGTGCCCATCTAATGGGAGTTGGCCTATCAAAGTTCGTTCCTTGGGAAGTGATGCATGAAAGGAGGGTCATGGCTGGTGGCACTCATGGATATCTTGCTCCAGAGTTTGTCTATAGAAACGAGCTTACAACGAAGAGCGATGTATACAGCTTTGGGGTGCTTTTACTCGAAATCATCAGTGGACGTAGACCGGCACAAGCTGTTGATTCAGTAGGTTGGCAAAGCATATTTGAGTGGGCTACCCCACTGGTGCAAGCTCATCGCTATCTTGAGCTTTTGGATCCTCTTATAACATCGTCCTCTTCTTCTCAAATCCCTGAAGTTGGAACTGTCCAGAAAGTGGTGGACCTTGTGTACTCTTGCACGCAGCATGTCCCGTCTATGCGTCCTAGAATGTCTCATGTTGTCCACCAGCTGCAGCAGTTAGCACAGCCTCCAGCAGCTAAATGAGTTAAATCATTTTGAAACTCTGGTGTTTAAGCTAAAACTGATAACCCTCGCCTCCAGTAATATTTTAGGCTAGATCTACTGATGTATCTCTGCTATTTATTACGAAAAAATGTCTCTCTCATATTTGTAGTCTCGTTTCCTAATATTCGCTGCTCATCGGTAACATTGAACAATTGTCCTGGACTTTGAACAAGTATACCCTGTAATCATTGTTAGATGTGGCTTATCTAATCATTTTGGGTGACACAATTCTTACAGTACATCGTTACATTTGACTTTATTCCTTGTATTGGAGGTACTTTGCCTATAAAACTGGCTTGTAAAGGGAGACTCACAAGGCATGTTTTCCCGAGGGATTTGAGATACAATTAGATCGTTATCTTTCATCTCTCAACTGACGTCCAGGGTTGCCCATTTTTACCAGTTGGTTGACTTTATGAAACCAGTCTTCTATTGAAAGTAACCCTCTTCAAGTCGCTCCGTCAGTAGTCTGGCCCTCTCCTTTCCAAGAAGGGTGCTTGCTATGATACTAATTGCAAGTCACGTTAGCTAGAATTCATCCTTATAACTTGTTAAGGTAACAAGGCAAACCACAAGCAATCTGGATTATAATTGTATCTTTATACAATTAGGTTATTAGATCATTAGAACAGGAGAACGTACCCGACGAATTCTTTGTAACATCACACTCCAGTCAATGAGCAAAGACGATAAATTATTAGTATGAACGTCAGCCATGATGCTTTGTTGCGAGAAATTGCATACCATGAGACTCTGGGCATTGACTTTTCAGATTGTAGACTTCGAAAAAGTAGTATTTTAGTAGTAAAGACGACTTGGTCAACACGGTAGCTAATGCATTCACCGCCATTTAATTTTCCAGCCCAAATAATTGACATTTATACGTGTACAGAAATTGAAGCTGACCCCTACCAGTTCGGTATCATGACTTATATATACAGAAATGAAATTCCTCAACAAGGAGTAATGGCACCAGAGAAGGAACTAGTCCAATTGATAGGATTCTGGGGGAGCCCTTATGTCCTTAGTGTTCGTTGGGCTCTAAAGCTAAAGGGTATTGAATACGAATACCACGAAGAAAATCTTTTGAAGAAGAGCCCCCTGTTGCTGCAGTACAACCCGGTTTATAAGAAGGTACCGGTGCTGCTGCATAATGGGAAACCATTGGTAGAGTCACTCGTGATAATCCAGTACATTGACGAAACATGGAAGCAGAATCCACTCCAGCCTCAAGATCCTTATGAAAGGGCCAAGTCGCGCTTCTGGGCTAAATTTGCCCATGAAAAGGTAATAAGATGATTTAAGATACTAATTTGTTGGGCTGTTGATTACTTATTTTGTTTTTCTTGATGTGTCCAGTGCATTGCGCCAATGATAAATTCGTTCTTCAAGATTGGAGAGGAGCAGGAAAAGTGCGTAAAAGAGGCTTGTGAGCATTTGAGGACCTTAGAAAGTGCGCTCGAGGAGGGGAAACGCTTCTTTGGAGGCGAAACAATTGGATTTGTAGACATTGCTGCTGCATGGATAGGATGCTGGGCTCGAATTATAGAGGAAATATTAAGCGTAAAGCTTATTGATGAAGAGAAAATGCCGCGGCTCATTGCATGGTTTAGCAATGTAGTTGAAGTTCCTGCTCTTAAGGAATGCATGCCGCCTACACAAAATCTGCTCGAGCACAATATAAAATTCCGCAAGTTGCTGGTTGCTGCTGCTGAGCGAAGCCAATCAGTACCTATAACGGGGAATTGATGATAGTCAAAGAGTGCGTTTTGGATATGTCGATTGTGTTATGGTGAAGTTTATAAGCCAATAATTATTTATCTAGTGCTTTTAATTGCATTGTTGGGAACCATAACATCTCCTCTGTATAACCAGGGATATGTAAATTAAGGGTAGTTAGTTCATTTATTAGACTTCAATAGACATTGTTGTCCTATAATTATGTATTCTTTCTCGTGCAATTATGTACGGTCCTCTCTCGTATGCCAAACAGAAGTGTGATTACATATTGATTGCGTGTTATTTTTGTAGGTCAGTTTCAAGATTAAAAACATATTATCGACAAACACTAATAATTAAGCCAATAAGGATACACTAAACTAACAAAAACCAAAGCTCCCAACATTAATAACACCTAAATAAATCAATCAATGCACACAACGTGCTACGACAATTAAGCCAAAGGAAGAGCGTCGGTCCACGGACGAGCATTTCTCTTCATATAATAGATAAGATTGTAGTTCTATTTTTTCCATCTATATTTTCTATCTAATCCTTCTCATCAAACAACTCATCATATAATTATATTTGAAAGCAATATATACTTTAACTGCATCTAAGGGCATATTAAAGATGTCACTTTTTCAAATTTAGTTTTGTCCATTTTTTTTTTCTTAGTAGTTACATAATGCAATTTTGTTTTACTTCTCTAGTTGTTGTGGAATTGTAAGTAAATGAACTTCGGGCATTGGTAAAGTTTTCGGGGATGTGATGAGTTTTGAGAGAATGAAAATCGAAGTTTTCAAAGAGTTATTGAAGAAATAATAGTTGATTATTAGGAAATAAGATTTTAAAAAATCTCTTCCAAGAAAACCTTAATAAATTTTTAATCACGATTTGATAAGGTGACTATAAAACATAAACATGTAAATTACTGATCTACATAAATTGGGATGTTAAAAAAAAATTGACGGATCGACTAATGAGTTATTTAACAAAGTTTTTTATAAAAAAAAATTACTAATTGTAATTAAAGTTAATGAAACGTGTGATTAAAAAGTTGATAAAATTATGGATAGCTTGAGACGTGTGATTAAAATTAATTATTCACTTAAACCTCAACTTTTTAAAATATTCCAAACAAGCACTCATATTGAAAGTCTGAGCCATTGTTAACAAAAGAAAATAAAATGAAATATTTGAATTAAAGTGAGGTCAATTTTGGAATTTGATAAAGAGGAACTAAGCTTGGACAAAAAGAAAAGAAAATACGTCTTCAAAATCTTCTGCCAAACACTTGACAAGTCACAAGACTCACAACGATCTACCTTTCCGAAACCTACTCTTCAGATCTTCTATCAGGTACCCTCTCTGTGTTATTTCTGTTGATTCTTCATCTAGTTCCTTGATAGCATGTAATTATTGTTTGGTTGATTCCATTGAACAACATCTTTTTTCTCTGTAAATAGATTTTCAAAATTTCAAATTAGGGTGCAGCAAATTGATCTAATTAAATGACGGGAAGATGCAAACCGATGTATGTGGGGGGCTTGGGGTTTTTATTCTTCTTGATATTTTACAGTTTTAGGTGAGCAGTTTATGTTCTCAACATTTTCGAATCTAAACTTATGTTTCGACCCTAAATAATGAGGAGATTAATTTTAAACGCTGTCGGTATTAGATAGTTGGGTCTAAAAATTCCTTGCATTTTCTCTGGGGCCGTGGAATTGGGACTTTACTATCGAAATAGATATACAAGTATTAACTTATATTTGAATGAAAATGCTTCCATCCAAATTCTCAGTACCAACTTGTTTCCGGCAAGAATAGTGCAGGTTCTTTGCTCAACTATATATAACGAAGGGCCTGCTAGATAATTAGTCAATAACGTTATGGGGCAAACCATTATTTCATTATTTTTTTACATAAAAATTCAGTTGTCATTTTGTTAATGTTTATGCGGAAAGTCGTCCTTATTCATTTGCCCTGGCAATCAGTTATCTTTGTATGTGCCATCCTGTGTATAGTCCTATATGCAAAAGAAGTGTACCAAGATGATATGTTGCATAGAGTGTTATATTGATTATTATACAGGTAGTCTGGTTTTTATTATTGTATCTGAACCTGTATTTTCTTGTAAGCCTTTTCAGGAATCTTGCCCCTTCTCACATTTTCTTATAATAATTTTGTGTTCTATAAGCGCAAAGTCATTGACTGAGTTACTGATGTCACCATAACTCCCGCTCCTGCCTATCAGTCCATTAAATTGTTATACTTAGTTTATTTCGTGTGATATTGGCTTATCAATGGAAAATAGAGAAATTCTGAACCTGTTGTCTAAGAAATAATCATACTGTTTCAATGAGTCAAAATAGTTCACTTTCTGCTGGAGCGAGTACAAGACTAGTGACTTCTTGCTATAAATTAGAATGACCTATCACATGGCTCTGTTGGAAGTGGTAAAAAGATGTAATTTAACATTCATTACCGTTGATTAAGTACTTAAATTGGCATTATTCTATTATATTATTTTGTCTATACATGATTCACCAATCGACCCATGTATTTATTGCTCATAACATGCTTTCATTCCCCTGGAAATAGGATCCATTCCATGATTCAATTTATGAGTTATCTTAAGTTGCAGGAAAAGATTTCTAGGGCATGAAAATTGCCAATGATGATGTAGATATAATGTTCATAGGATTCTGGTTCTCCAATATGTTTTTGCTCAAACTTTATCAATGATAGTTATTCTGATTTCTGGTGTCCAAGTGTCCATCTTACTGTATGCCTTAGATTTATTTTATCAATTTCCTGGGAATATGAATGTTCATGATCAAATGACACTGATCTAATCATTGAAACATAACCCCTGCAGTATATAAAATGTCTCGAAGGTATGATAGTCGTACAACAATCTTCTCTCCTGAAGGCCGCCTCTATCAGGTAGAATATGCGATGGAGGCCATTGGGAATGCAGGGAGTGCCATAGGAATATTGTCCAAAGATGGGGTTGTGTTGGTTGGAGAAAAGAAAGTGACTTCCAAGCTTCTACAGACCTCAGCATCCACAGAGAAAATGTACAAGATTGATGACCATGTCGCATGTGCTGTGGCTGGAATAATGTCTGATGCCAACATCCTTATTAACACTGCCAGAGTCCAAGCTCAGCGATATACCTATGCTTACCAAGAACCAATGCCAGTTGAACAGCTAGTTCAGTCTTTGTGCGACACCAAGCAAGGCTACACTCAGTTTGGTGGGCTCCGTCCATTTGGTGTCTCTTTCCTTTTTGCAGGTTGGGATAAAAATTATGGGTTCCAGCTCTACATGAGTGACCCAAGTGGGAATTACAGCGGTTGGAAGGCTGCAGCAATTGGATCAAACAATCAGGCAGCTCAATCAATGCTTAAGCAGGACTACAAAGATGAAATCACAAGGGAAGAGGCTGTTCAACTTGCTCTGAAGGTACTCAGTAAGACAATGGACAGCACTAGTCTTACTTCAGAGAAACTTGAATTGGCTGAGGTTCTCCTTTCTAATGGAAAAGTGAAGTATCAGGTCTGCTCACCAGTGGCCTTGGGTGAGTTGTTAGTGAAGTTTGGAGTCACCCAACCTGCTGNCTGTTCAACTTGCTCTGAAGGTACTCAGTAAGACAATGGACAGCACTAGTCTTACTTCAGAGAAACTTGAATTGGCCGAGGTTCTCCTTTCTAATGGAAAAGTGAAGTATCAGGTCTGCTCACCAGTGGCTTTGGGTGAGTTGTTAGTGAAGTTTGGAGTCACCCAACCTGCTGCCGATGCCTCTTAATAACTCTAGTTTCCTTTGTTTCGAGAACTCTTTTCCTGCTGCTTTTGGTTGTGTTTTTATTGGAGATATGATTTCCAAGAATTATATGACGAATTGTTATTGTATTACAATTGCTTCTCTCTCTCTTAGGATGATCACATGAACTTTTGCAGTTTGCCTGGTTGGTTATGGAAACTCGAATTAATTGATTTCAGTTTTTGCATTTGTGAAAACGAGACATGCCCATTTCAAAACCATAAATCTAGATTGGGTTTGTTGCGTGATGTTTTTGGTTGTCAGCTTTGACATTTTTTTTTTTTTTTTTTTATGTGGGGGGTAAGAATGAGTTTTTGGAGAATATGTAGTAAAAAAATAGGGAAAAATTTTGGTTTTACACGAAAAATATTTTATCACAAGATTGTGTGATTTAAAATGATGCGATAGAAAAGAGAGAGTGAAAAGAATATTTGTCAGATAGGGTTAATATGCAAATAGTTACTCTCTATATAGAGATGGCAGCGGGGTGTGAGCCTGCTTCGTTTCTGGCCCTTTTTTTCTTTTTCAAAAATTTTCAGTTAAAATACGAATTCAAAATTTTAAAATCCAAAGTAAATAATGTTCAAACTAACTACATTGATATCCAAAGCAAGTATTGGAAACAATTTTTTTTTTTTTTTTGGTAATTTGTAGTTAATTTTTTTTATTCTTCAAAGGGTGAGTTCGGAGGGGGGCACGCCACCGCCCCATGACCCGAGACGAGGAGGCGGTCCCCTCCCCAGTGGGGTGGGTTTCTTTTGCTCTCTAGTCTTGCCTCAAAGTGCCACTTCAAATAAAGTGCTATTACTTTCGGATGAAGTGCCCAAATTACCTTGCCCAATCAACTCGAAGGGCATATGTAAGGGCGAGATAAGGAGCGCCAACCTTGCGTGACCTCTTTGTACAAAACATCTTTTTGTCGAGATGATATTTATAGATGTCCTTCATAGAAGATGTCAATCACCTCGAAAATATATTGTAGTAGGAAGTGACATCTCGCCTTGAAAGTGCCACTTCAGATGTGGTGCTATAGCTTTAGACGAGGTGCCCAAATCACCTCGCTCAATTGACCAACCACATTGAAGGGCACATGGATGGATGAGGAGAAGCGGAATATGGACCTTACCTGGCTTCTTGCTTTATCCCTACTTAGTTGGAGTTCACGTGACGTGTCTCGTAAGACTAGACATGACAAAGTATATAGAAGAAGAAATACGTTTAAATTTGCCTCATAAGAATGTTCAATTGAACTTTGCAAATCGTACTAATAAGTTGAAAAGA